>LPNX010163952.1:0-77087 GCA_001517045.1 Pseudotsuga menziesii
CAGTGCATAGAGTACGGAAGACAGAGGGAGTATGGTGCTCCGCTTCAGAGGGAGTGATTGCAGAAGATCCTAAGGTTCGACATGGTATAACAAGATGGGAAGATTACTGATGATTCTAGGCTTTACTGAGAGTGAAGTGGATTCCAACCTTTGATCCAAGGTTGAAGGTGATGCTCCTGTTATGTGTCGATGCACTACTATTCTAGGTATGGAGGTGTGGTAGAGTACAGATGGGATATTCCTTGGACAAGGGAAGTATGCAGTAGATATCCTGAAGAGGTTCGGGATGATGGAATGCAAGGCAATGGCCACACCTATGGCATCGAACTTGAAGCTATTGAGTGATGCTTTGTCAGAGTCGGTTGATGCTACAATGTATCGTCAGATGATTGGGTCATTGATGTACCTGACGAACATGAGACCAGACATTTGCTTTGCTGTGAACACCTTGATCCAGTACTTGACAGATCCGAGAAGTGTTCACTTGATGGCTGCAAAGCATATTCTGAGGTACCTGAAGGGTACAATTGATTATGGGCTCAAGTACAATGCGAATCAGAAGATTAACCTGGAGGGTTATGTTGATTCAGATTGGGCAGGAAGTGCCATCGACAGGAAGAGTACTTCAGGATGTTACTTCAGTATGGGATCAGGTGTGATCTCTTGGTTTAGCAAGAAGCAATCATGTGTGGCACTGAGTACAGCTGAAGCAGAGTACGTTGCAGCTTGTTCAGCTAGTTGTGAGGCAGTATGGCTGCGGAAGCTATTGTCTGATATATTTGATCTCCAGTTGGATGCTACTTGTATACATTGTGACAGCCAGAGTTGCATGAAGTTTTCAGAGAATCCAGTGTTTCATGATAGGTCAAAGCATATCGAGATCAAGTATCACTATATCAGGGATATGGTGTAGAGAGGAGCAGTGAAGCTCCTGTATGTTGCGATGGAGGAACAGATAGCTGATGTATTGATGAAGCCATTGGCTAGGTTGAAGTTCGAGTACTTCAGAGAGAGACTTGGTGTTCTCCAGATCGAGGATTCCTCCCAGAGAAAGTGATGAGACCCATAGCCATTCTGACATGGTGAGAGGATTGGTTCCTTCCATGGTCAGATGTAAGGGCTGAGCCATTCTGTCATGGTGAGAGGAGTGGTTCCTTCCATGTCAGATATGAGTGCTGAGATCCATAGCCATTCTGACGAGTAGGTCAGATGTAAAGGATGAGCCATTATGTCATGGTGAGAGGATTTGGTTCCTTCCATGTCAGATATGAGTGCTATAGATCCAAAGCCATTCTGACGAGCAGGTCAGATGTAAGGGCTAAGCCATTCTGTCATGGTGAGAGGATTTGGTTCCTTCCATGTCAGATATGAGTGTTGACTACCATTCTAGGAATGGAGGCACCTGGTCAGTTACCAGGATCACTCAGTGTAGGACTGAGTAGCCATTCTGATGTGATAGAGGGATGTGTTCCCACTTGATCAGATGTAAGGGCTGAACCATTCTGTTCATGGCTAAAGGATTAAGTTCCTTCCATGTCAGATGTGAGTGTTGGCCATTTCGATGAGCAGGTTGGATGTAAGGGAAATTGCCATTCTCTAGGAGAATGGAGGCGCCTGGTCAGTTACCAGGTAGCTCAGTCAAGGACTGGGGGCCATTCTGATATGATTGCTGGGATGTGTTCCCTCATGATCAGATATGAGTGCATGCTCTTCCATCATTGTGAGTAGGATGTGTTCCCGCCTGGATGGATGTAAGTGCTGAGCCTTTCCACAGATGATAGTAGGTGTGTCCTATCATGCTGGTGGATGTGAGTGATGTGCCTTTTCACAGATGATAGTAGGTGTGTACTATCATGCTAGTGACTGTAAGTGCAGTGCCATTTCACAGATGGTAGTAGGTGTGTCCTACCATGCTGGTGATTGTAAGTGCAGAGCCTTTTCACAGATGATAGTAGGTGGGTCCTATCATGCTGGGGAATGTAAGTGCAGTGCCATTTCACAGATGATAGTAGGTGGGTCCTATCATGCTGGGGAATGTAAGTGCAGTGCCATTTCACAGATGATAGTAGGTGTGTCCTATCATGCTGGTGGTTGTAAGTGCTGAGCCATTTCACAGATGATAGTAGGTGTGTCCTATCATGTTGGTGAATGTGAGTGATGGGCCTTTCTAATGTGATTATAGGATTGGTTCTTATATGATCAGATGTGAGTGCTGGGCATGCCTTTCTGACGAGTAGGTCAGATGTAAGTGCTGGGCGAAGACCTACATGAGGGTAGGCCTACAACCACCATGAAAAAGGGCTGGCTCTGTAGAACTTCCTGTGACAAGAAGAATCATGAGATAGCACCAGTGTTGATCCAGATCGAGTGATGATCCAGCAGTAATGATCCAGATAGAGTGATGATCTAGATCCAGTCCAGTGATGATGATCCAGATCGAGAGATGATCCAGATCCAGTGATGATGTTTGATGATGATCCAGATCGAGAGATGATCCAGATCCAGTGATGATGTTTGATGATGATCCAGATCGAGAGATGATCCAGATCCAGTGATGATGTTTGATGATGATCCAGATCCGAATATGACTTGAAGACAAAGATGACTTGAAGACAAAGATGACTTGAAGACGAGATGACCCAGCTGATACAGAGAAGAAGACCAGTGCTGAAAATTGTGTCGAAAGAATACCTTCCTAGTTAAGAGGGAGTGTTGATGCATATGTAACTTCAGAATGTATTCTTCTATGTATCTTATGTATTGTAACCCGATGTTTATTTCGGGATGTCTCTATTATGTATTTGAGTCATGTGATCATGCCTCGATGTTCCGATCGGGAAGATTAATAATGTAAACAAGTCATATCAAGTCATTAGGTAAGTCCCCATAGTTTCGGGGCACTGGAGTTATTATACACTAATTAAGGTGTAGGCTCGAGTAGTAATTATTAGGTTGAGCCTACGTGTGAAAATGCAATTCAAGTGAACGGATGAATATAAATAGAGAGTGAGAGTCTCTCTATTTATCACTTGTGAAATACATCACTTGCTCTCCCAAGTGTGGCGCACTACTGGAGAAGGAAATTTTGGGACTAGACAAAAGACAGAAGACTACTGCTATTTTGGGAGATCTCTTACTGTTTTGGAGTTGATTCTATCTTAAATGAAGTTGCAGGGTTTTCTCCTTTATGTTTTCCCCGAGGAAAACTCTTTGTGTCTCTTGTCTCTTGTGATGTGCTTGTGTTTTATTGCTACGCTTGTTATTCTCTCAGTGAAAAGATCCTAAGATCATAATGCTAGCTTAAATGTGATGAAAAACTAACAGCAAGTCGGTAAGTCGACTTGAACGATAGCCGACTTAGTCGATTAGCTGACTAAGTCGGTCGGCCAACTAAACTAGAGATTAGGTCGGCCACCTAAGGTCGTGTCGGTTCACCAAACCGATAGGTAGTTATTTTGTAACTGTTTTGTAATCATATATATTAGGCTGTTGTGCCAGATGAGAACTCGATTCAGTTCTCTGTATTGTATGGACCCATTCATGTTAATATAATCTGTTGATTCACCTACTTGTTCTTATCTCTTGTCTTTGTTATGTATGTATGTTTTGGTATGTATTATTGGTAACCTTATGTGATCAATGAGATTACAACATTGGTTCTGTTGTCGGTAGTACATGTCTGAGATGTATGCAAGCAGATGATACTAGAACAAGAAATTAAAGACTGGTGGGAGCATAAAGTAGAAAATTATTTGCAAAATTACACAAACAGATTAATGATCGCACAAGCAAAAGAAAGATTCTTTACATAGACACATGATAAGTTTGTAGAATCAGTGCCCCAACTTCTAAAGAAACTCTTGGATGAAAAATCCCGAAGGAACTAAAGATCAACAGTTGCTAGAAAGACTGATCCAAGGGGGAAGAACAAACTTGTCGGAGTGGTTCGAAAAAATCGCCGACAACTTCTGCGAGGAACAAGCAGTAGAAGACAGAAATTTAGTGGAAACCGTCAAGGAGAAATTTTACACAGACCTCATCAAGCAATTTCTGTGATCCTTACCGACCTTGCTATTTAAATTCCTGATCGAGAAGGGAGTGGGTCATATTGTCGAACCTCGTCCATCACTTCACGGACTGCCATTAAACCCTAAATGGGTGGAAAAACAAAAGAGGTGGGAAAAATTCATTGCATAAAGGGAGTGGGAATACTTCCTAAGCAAGTAGACCGAACTATCCGGGCTTTCTAAAGCGTCGGGTAGGATATGGGGGGGTTGCTGGTCATATGTCAGGATAAAGTGGAGTGGATTCTAGTCAAATAGAAGGAGATACCATTCACCAGTAATGAGAAGTCGACCAAAAGGGAAATCAAGAAGATAGTATCACACAAAGGTATGTCGGATGTTCAAAAAATAGAGGGGGAAGAGAGACAACAAAGGAGGGAAGCAAGAAGAGAAAGAGCCTTAGAGCTGCACCGAGGAATTTGTACTAGGGTGACCGACCAGGAAAAAAACCCGCCAGAGTCGGGTCATAACCGACAAGAAGAAGGCATGGAAGAAGAGGCATCCCTTATGGAAGACGAATTATGGATAGAGCAGCCAGAAGCTCTCCAATTAAGAGCTCCCCAAGAAGGAACAACTCTATCTCCGTTGAATCCACGTACCCAGATACAAGCTATTGTCCAAGAGGACCTCTGACTAGGAGCTGTTGACTTTGGTATATGGAGTTGACTAGATGACGATACATACACTGAAAGACACCTCATTATTCGCCGACCAGAAGAAGGAAATTGGGTTACCTTTCAAGCGGTACCCTCCAACCGAAGTATCCACTTACTTTTACCAACACATGAAGGAGCACCCCCCTACCAAATACAACTTTGGAGGAAACAGAACATTCAGAACTACAAATAGGTAACTACAGTTGGACATCGATAGAATAAGTCGAAATCAACCGACTTCCAGTCGAAGACGAAACGACAAAAACAAATGACGGGGATGAATGTTCTGTCGACGATAGCTCTGTAGGGAGGAATAAGCGAATAACCCCACCACCCCCACCCCCAGCTCCACCACTGCCACCTCCTGAAAGTAGCGACAGTGATTCTGACATGGGTCACAAGTTTGCACACATTCCTTTATATGAGGGGGATGAGGACCCCAGACGACACTAGTTCATCTGTGAATCGACTTGGGAGGCTAACCAAGTTATGAACGAAGATAGGCAGATGGCACAGTTCACTAGTGCCTTGAGGAAAAGGGCATTAACTTGGTATATGACATTTTCTGAAAGACAACCTCGAGCAACCAAAGCCAAGATAAAAGTGCAATTTCTATCATTTTTCAAAACTCCAGATGCAAAACATCTGGCAGTGAAAAAACTAAAAACAACATCACAGAAGCCAGGAAAAACTGTCCGCAACTATGATAAGCGATGGAAAGACCTTCTTAGCCAATTGGACTATGTTATAGATGAATAATTATTAATCTAGTGGTTTCTGGCAGGTTTATCTCGGAAAATCTGCGGACACATAAGTCTGGAAATGTTCAAGTCTTACGAAGATGCGCTTACAAAAGCTCTCCAAGTGGAAATGGATGAGGACATACCAGCATAATCCACTGATCACAGACTAGAAGAACAGCTTGAGATCGTGCAGAAGTCATTAAAAGAATTAAACCTCAAAAGTTAGGATATCTGGTGCACGAAGTGCTCGATGGCCAGACATTCAAAAGACAACTGTCGACAGGAAATCAGCCGACAGGACGTTTGATTTGTGCAGACGAAATTTTTTTGCGACATTTGCTAGGAGCATGGAGACCACTTGACAAAATATTTCCCGTTCAACATGAAGAATGGCAAGGCATCTTGGTATGCAATCTGCAAAACTAAAAATCATAACACAACCGACTGCCATTTGAACCTGAAGAATCGACAAAATTATCATGCAGTCTACCAGACCACTGCAGTTGCACTAAATAATGAGCAAAACAACTCACCAAACGATTAGAACAATCAGAGATATGAAGGTCGAAGATACAAGAATCGGTATGCCAATCGACGTGGAGGCTATGAAGGACGTTGTCGATTCTCTGGAAATTGAGACAACCAACCATGTCGACCCATCCAATACTTTACATGTTATAAGGGGGGACATCGGTATGCAGACTGTCTATACAAAGACAGAACTGACCTCAAATTTTGTACTCATTGTGGAGTAGGGGATCACTCCTTAGAGGATTTCCCTACTATGCTAGAAAAGATCAATAAAAAGAAAAATGTTAATGTCTTGTTGTGTGTGCAAAAAAATGATGTAATAAAAAAAAAAAAATTGCATATTGTAACTCGACAAGGCACAAAAACAAGAAATGATAACCCACAAATAAGTAGAATAAAAGAAAAATTGTATATCTTGATCCAAGTACAAAAAAAACAAATATATAAAGAGGCAACAAAAGTATTCAAAGAAATTGCTTGACAAGAAGAGGCTAATGACAATCGACATAACACAATAAAAGAATTAATACAACTATTACAGAAAGATAACTTAGTATCTTAGTTCATCGACTTACTATATGAAATAAAATAGAACAACTCCAAAAAACAAACAAAGAATATCTGCAGCTTAAATCAAAAAGACAAAAGTGATGTCGAACCACTTGTCGACCTCGAAATTGAAGGGTACCATGTTCGACAAGTAGTGCTCGACTTTGGATCACAAGTAAACATCATGACTCATGACACTTGGGAACAAATGGGCAAACCTCGACTATATGAGTCAGGTATATACCTAAAACTAGCCGACCGGGGCCTAATTGAACCTATTGGAGTCTAGAAAAACGTTAACACAACTATAAAAGGAATATCGACCAAAGTCTACTTCAAAATCATTGACCCTAAGGAAGGATCCAGTTCCTTCCCAGCATTAGTCGGTCGACCTTGGGGTCGAAAGATGAAAGCATCGATATCCCTGGACAAAGAGAGAATCAAATTAAAAGGAAATGGAGAAAATGTCATTGTACCTATTCATCCATCTCAACGAGAACCTTGGACTGAACCTATCGATGAAGAAGTCAACATCTATACAAAACAATCCAGATTATACAGAACCTAATATCTACGAAGAACTTCATTTAGGCAACCAAGACTCAGTTGGTTATAATTCAGATGCAAAATTATATGATTGGGAGATCGAGAACTATGAAACACAAGCAAGACGGTGTTGGACTACTCGAAAAGTACAGAAAAACCCCACCCAGCAGTGCTTCATAGTGTCCATTGTCCCAAAAATATTTGAGAAGAAAATTAGGGAATACCCTACTTTAAAACCTACCAATGTAAATACTACAAAAATACCAAGATACAAGGAAACAGAATCACTAGTCATGCATGTAGAACAAGTTTCCAAAAATATTGGTAAACATGGCCGACTTCAAAACCTAGTAGAAACTTTTATAGGACAAGCTGCTAGATGGTGGGATACCCACCAAACAAGACTACAGACCTGGATAGCAGCTTCAACTTTCTTTGTAGAAATATTTGGAGGAAATAAGTTAACCAAACATGCTCAGATACATATATTCATCCAAGGACAGAATCCAGAAGATCATATTAAGACATGTGGAAAAGAATGGATAAAACGTGGATACAAGGATGAACGAGCATGGCCACACCTATTCCCATCAAGCTTCGCCGACTTACCAAACAAATGGTATAAAATGGAAGAAGCTATAGGTGAAACATTCTTATGGCATGAACTTAGAGAAAATTTCATTAAAGATTTCAACTTTATACCACAAAATGAAAACTTGGTCGAAACAGCATAACAGATTAAAGAATTTATACAGCCAATAGAAAACAAACCCTTAAAAGATAACCGACGGACAATGAACTGTAACAATATACAAACTAGGACAATACCACAGTCGACAAGACTACAGTTAGAAAATGAAAATATAGAAGGGAAAAGCTTTAGATGGAAATCAAACCATGTCGAAATGACCAAACCTATTCGTACAGTATTCAAAGTTGAAACAACCGACAAACAGGATACCGATAGAATGACTGCAGTTGACTTTCCTACCACATTCTCATAGTTTAAGGAAGGAAGTCGACCAATAAATGAATCCAAAGCACCAGAATGGCTAGATGCTAAACTCAAAACTAGAGAATTCGACATCTCAAATGATGACTGACCAAAAATGGCAAATATTGGTGACTACTGGAGTGAAGAGCAGACCACAAAGATAGCGAACTTATTAAAAGAGTTCCAAGATGTATTTGCTAGAGATTATAAAGACCTCAAAGGCTTAGTCCATGAAATGGGAGAAATGAAGATTGACACTAAACCTGATGTTCGACCTGTGAAGAAAATGCCATATAAGCTAGCTCACAAATACAAAGAGATAATCAAAAAGGAAATTGATAACATGCTTGCAGCAGGCATCATCTATCCTATTGACCAATCAGAATGGGCAATTCCAATGGTTGTACAACCTAAGAAACATGATCCGACCAAACTAAGAATCCATGTCGACTTCAGAGAACTAAATAAAGTGACGCTGACAGACCCATTTCCAACTCCTTATGGAGATGAAATATTAAATGAGTTTGCAGGACATGAATGCTACTCATTTACAGATGGATTCTTAGGTTATAACCAAGTGCCAATAGCTAAAGAGGATCAGAAAAAACAACATTTGTATGTGAATTTGGCTCATTTGCTTACAAGGTTATGCCTTTTGGATTAAAAAATGCACTTGCAGTATTTTCTAGAATTGTTGTGAAAACATTTCAAGAATATATTTACAAGACCATGGCCATACACTTTGATGATTGGACAATATACTCCATGTTAAAGGATCATTGCAAGTGGCTAAGACTTATGTTGGAAAGATGTTGACAAATCCAATTATCCTTAAATATCAAGAAGTGTATATTTGTCACCCCTATAGGGATATTATTAGGGCACATTGTCTGTAAGGAAGGTATTAAGGTTGAATTTGCAAAAATAAAAATTATCCTCGACCTAAAACCACCAGTAAACCCAAAACAAGTCAGGGTGTTACTTGGCCACACAGGCTATTACAAAAAATTCATAAGATATTATTCAGATATGACCTATCCACTTGAAGAACTATTAAGGGAAGATAAAGAGTTCAACCAGATAAAGGAGTGCCACATATCATTCAAAAAATTAAAAAGAAAACTAGTCGAAGCACCAATCCTAAGGTTTCCAAACTGGTCCATCAAATTCCATGCTCATATTGATGCATCAGGCCTAGCAATAGGAGCAATCTTAACTCAACCAGGAGATGATGGAATGGATTATCCTATAGTTTACAGTAACAGAAAATTAAATAAAGCTGAAAGAATTTATTCAACAACAAAAAGAGAAGCACTAGGAATGGTCTTTGCATTACAAAAATATCGACATTATCTTCTAGCTAACCCATTTATATTCTATACAGATCATCAAGCAATTAAATATCTCGTCAATAAAACACTACACCATGGAATAATTTGTCGATGGCTACTTCTATTTCAATAATTTGAATTTGAAGTTGTTGTCAGACCAAGTAAGTTAAATATCGGTCTCGACCACTTATCCCGAATCGACACTGGAGAGGAACTGACAGGAGTCGAATATGACTTACCTAATGCACATATATTTCGTATAGAAGCAGTCCTAGCAGAATTAGAAGAAATAGACCAGTTCTTAGAAGATGGACAAACACCAGAAGGAATGAATACAAAGAAGAAACAAATCCTAGCTATGAAAGTTGCACCATACAGACTTATAAATGGATTTCTTTAAAAAATGGGATTAGATGACATCCTCAGAAGGTGTGTACTGGAACATGAAAGAGACAACATTGTGCATGAAGCACATTATGGCCCTGTCGGAGGAAATTTCCAAGTATACACAACTGTAAAGAAAATCCAACAGTCAGGGTTATGGTGGCTGACACTTCACAGAGATTGCAAAATTTTTGTAAGTCATTGTGATAGGTGTCAATGACTAGGTCGACCCCTGCCTAGCACAGAAATGCCTTTGATATCAGTAAACCCAAGTTTGACATTTGAAATTTGGGCCATAGAATTCATAGGACTATTTCCTATACCAGCAAAAAGGATAGGCACAAGGTATATCATAACTGCTGTCAAATATGTAACCAAATGGGCAGAGGCAGAACCAGTTGACACATGCTCCAGTGAGATAGCTTCCAAAGTCATCTATGAAAATATCATTACCAGATTTGGATGTCCACTAACCTTAATCATTGATCAAGGAACACACTTTATCAATAAAACTATCAAAACCCTAACCGACCAATTCCAAATTGACCATCATCGGAGTACAACATACCATCCTCAGTCGAATGGAGTAATTGAAGCATTTAATAAAACATTAACAAGAGGACTAACCAAAATATGTAATGCTGATAAGGAAGAATGGGACAAGAAGATACCTACAGTATTATGGGCATACAGAACAACACACAAACGCTCAACCAACCAAACCCACTTTTGAAGAGTCTATGGATAAGAAGCAGTAGTTCCATTACACTTCCGACAACAGACACCTATCATCACAAAGATCCTACATGTCGATGTTGAACAAGGAAGAAATGGTCGACTAATACAACTGAGTAAACTACAAGACCACCGACTACTCGTGATGCACCATCAAGAAATCCAAAAATAACAACAAAAAGCATGGAACGACAGAAACATCAAGAACAAAAACTTGTCGGTAGGAGACCTTGCTTTACTATACAATAGTCGAGTAAAAGGAAAACCTAAAAAGTTGCATACATAATGGATGGGACCCTACGTTGTCAAAGAGATACATACCAACGGGTCAGTCCGACTAAGGACATTACTAGGCATAGTACTTCAGAAACTCGTTAATAGAGCCTGACTAAAACTCTACAGAAACTAGAAATAAACATAGTGAAAAAAAATGCTATAACGACCATAACGGTTAAGCCAAAAGCTATAAAAATATAAAAATCCAAAAAGAAAAATAATACCGTACATGCAAAAAACTATGACAGGAAATTACCACTTCGACAACTGACATCATGCCCATCAACATAATGCCATCGACCATTTCCATAACCGATATCGACTGACGACCTCGATAGTCCCATCATGCATTCATGACCTTGAGCACCGAAAGCAATTCGCCATTAACACACACTCAAGTGTTCCATCTCAAACATCACGTCTGCCATTAATACACTCATCGACGAAAATATCCAAAGTGTTCCCTATAAATACTGGACCACCGAAGGATCATTCACCGCAATTCATACAGAAAGAGCATCAGAGCATCCAAACGATTGACAACTGAGAATACCTTAGTGAAATAGACCACCAAACTGACAAGATGGCACCCAAACAGACTAGAGCCTCAACCAAAGCCAAGGAATTACAAACTACAAAAACACCTTTAGTTCGCAGCCTAAAGAATATTAAGAATGCTAAGGTGCAGGAAGGCTCATGGCAAAAAATTTGGGCCAAGATGAAAGAGTGGGCTTATGTCAATAAGAAGCCTACTCAAGCCGCAGAAAAAATACAATACAGTACCATCTTCAACTATGCCAATGCACCGCTCATGGCCAGTTTCGGTTGCACAAAAGAAACAGTCGTCAAGTTTATCATAAGCCGGTACCACAACGGCCGGTTCTACTTCGACCAACTGGTCGACATCTCTAGGGAAGTCATCTCCAAGCTGACAGGTCTCTCAAACAAAGGAGACCTAGTACCAGTCGGTATCAAAGAAGGACTGGTCAAAGAACTTACAGGCTCAGTGTCGGGAAAAAACTCGAAGGGATTGATGATTAGTCAAATCACATCCCAAACGCCACAGATTGTGGCCAAAATAATAACCATCACACTCACCCTGGCAGGTCGAGGCAGCGACCTCAAATTAGACATGTTAGAAGCTGTCGACACCATTGTGACAAATGGAAAGATATACAGATGGGCTGAATATGTCGCCGACATTATCAAGACCATCTGTGAAAGATGCCAAGAGACAGGAGGAATCATCAGGTTCCCCTCCCTCATACTATGGATAGTCATGTACCATATTTGCCCCAACAGAAACCCAATTTTTCAAGAACCGATAAGATTCCACATGTGGAGATTCAAACCATTCTCCTAGAAAGGAACCTTGAAGGAACTTGAAGACAGAAAAGTGTTGTTGGAGAACTAGCTCCAACAGCTGAAAATCCGCACGACTAGATGGAGGGTGCCCCAAAACATTCGACGAAATCTATCGAAAAAGTCCCACATCCAGCTAGATCTCGACCATACTTCGGTGTGGTACATGCAGGGTGAAAAATCAAATGAAAAGGCCCTCGATTACTATCCGTCGGTCAAACAGATATTTCGGAAGCTGTCTCAACAAGTTGGGACAAAAATGCAAACTCCAGCAAAGGCCAAGGAAATCGACTTCTCAATCGAGGAGCCGTTAACAGACTAGGAGAAAGAAGAGGTTTATGAGTTGAACCTCTACATCAATACCTTTGTGTCAGAGGAGACGCCAGTCGAACACACTGGCCGAATTCAAATCATCATCAAAGCTCCGACAACACAGAGGGAAGAACCACAGACAGAAGAAACATAGGCAGAGCAGTAGATAATCACTCCGGCTGTAGAAAGTCTCATCCTGACCCAGGAACCAAGGGGAGAGACAGAACCACAAAACCCAGAATATGCTATCACAAAATACATTATAAGAAAATCGTCAAAAGAGATAGCAGCTGTAAGAAAGAAGTTAAAGATAGAACAATGACAACAAGGAAAAGGTAAGCGCAATATTATCATTGCAGAATCATCAGACGACGAGGAGGAACTAGGAGCTACGGCCATCGACATAATAGAAGATGTTGTAGCAAATAAAGTGCCAGTGGAAACCCAGTTCCAAAGATTTGTCGAGGCAGGAGCACTACCAGGTCGACCAAAGAAAGCCAAGATCACCCACACGTTGACACTTGAAAACATCGCCGATATTGTGTCTATGCCTCCACCTCCATCCCCGACAAAAGTAACAGAGGAGAAAATACCAGAATAGCTTTCAGTAAGCCCACTCGACTTGTGCAAAAGTGCTATGTCAGAAGCTATGAATGCAAAGTTCGATAAAGACAGATATTTGCAGGCATTTATTGAAAAACTGCCTGAGATATTCACATTGGTACAGAAACTGTCCACAAAATCACCTCTCTTCGAAGTCGGTGGATACCAACCAGGAAATGAATTCCAGTCACGAACCTTTGCAACTATCACTTCAACTTTCGAGAGAAATCCCAACAAGGAAGCTGAAGTTACTGCACGCCGGACCGCGACTATCACTCCAACTGTACCCCAAACCAACCCGCCAGCCGTTGTACTGACCGAAGGATAAGAAGAAGAAAATATCACAGACATAAATCAAGAAATCAACCAATTCTTCTCCGACAACCCACCACTCATCCACAATTCCACCAACCCAATCACACCCGACCATTCCCCAACCCCATCACCACCACCACCACCACCCCCCATCTTAGAACCCCTGATCCAAATAGTTGTACCATAACCACCCCCACCTCAACCATCAGCACCAACTGCATCCACTTCTGCACCCACTACATCTAACCAGCCAGAGGAAGTAGTCATCCCACCTCCCCAAACAGAGAAACCATCAACCACTGCTATACCACAAACCGAAAATATTGACTCGACTTTTGTATCTACACAGGTGCTGACACAAACAAAGACAGAAAAGCATAAAAAGAATAAGGAGAAACAGAAGAAGGAGCATCATGGACAGCCATCAAAGGTTCATATCAAATTGAAAGATGCAACTTCACTGATCGATGCAGAGCTAGGACAACTCCTAAAAACCCTAGCAGTCGAAGCAAAGACAAGGAGCCAGTAGAGACGTAAGGAACTCGAAAACAAGGTTGAAGAACAGGTCAAGTTCCTCAACAAATGTAGAAACCTTGCACAATCAGTAATGCCAGGACCCATAGAGGTCGACACCGACAAACCGCTCGAAAGAGCCTATCAACTATTTGAGAGCATGGTGTCGGCACTCCAAGCACAGATTCAAGAAACAAAGGAGGAGAAAAAAGAAGAAACTGTTTGACTCCTAATGGCGTAGCACATAGCCTTTATTGAAGCCTATAAAGTGCTGCAAGATCACATGGAGGAGTCTGTCGTCACTGAAGAAATACTGCGAGACTAGCCTGCTTACTATGGGAAAGTCTACCAGCAAACTCGGTGTAATTAAGAGGGATCCAATTTTTTGAGGTGTACATTTTTTAATTATTTGGATCTTTCACATTATTAAGTATTGAGAGGGATCCAGTTTCTTGAGGTGTACATTTTTTACCATTTGGATCTATATTGGGTAGAAGAGAACCTCACTTCTCTGAAAAGATCCCCATATTAGGTTGGAGAGCATCTTGCTTCTCTTGGTGCAATTACATTGATTTTTTAAGAATTTAAATTAAATGATTAATTATAAAGTTAATGAGTGGGTTAAGTGTCATGGTCAAGTGAGATTTTTTGGTTGAGAAGTTAATTTTAGAATAGTTTTTTGTTAATAAAAAACAATATTTTTGAATTATAAAAATTGCAATTTTAATAAATTTATTTACACTTGAACTATTTGAAAAAACTAATTTTTTATAGTTGAAATTGAGAAATTTAATCCTACATAATTACATGGCTTATAAAATGATTACACAAATCTCAAATGCTTATTGTGTTTTAAGTGCAATTAGGTTATAGTACCTTTAAACCTCATTAAACTTTTTTTTTTCATTTTGTAACAAAGAACATAAAGCTCTTAATGTTACATACCTCACATAGGGCTTGGGAGACCACTTTAGAGGAGAAGGAACTACATAGGACTTGGGAGTCCACTTGGGAGGCCAAGGAACTACATAGTAACCTAAAGGATGATGCACAATCATGGAATCTTTTAAAGACACTTTAGACGCCACATAATACTGAAAAAAAACCTGGAACCTCTGACTTTAGATGATAATTAGGGGTACTTCCCTAACGTATTTGAAGATGAAATAAAAAGACAAAAGATAGGTAATTGAATCAAATTTCATAATACATAACATTCATGCAGAAAAAATGTGTGTAAATGATTATAAAATTAGTTTCTGTTAAATTGGGTTTTCAAATTTTCAGCACATCATAACATATATGTTTGTGCTGGTACAACGCTATATGAGGTAAATGATGTCAATTTTGGAAAAAATATTGCAAACATATAAAGGACATATGGGCCCAGTGCAACACTATTTATTCAGAATTTTTCATGAATTATTTATTATTATTATTAATTATTGAAGTCAGAAAAGATTGAAATGAAAACTTTATGTGCAGATGCAACACTTTAGGAGAAAAAATTAATGAAATGCTTGATTTCTATATATAAGATTGTAGAGTTCGCTCTCTTCTAGTGCACCATATAGTTTTCTTGGGAAATGGTGAAGGAAATCAAAAGTTATATAAAAAACAATTGATGTATCTATTTTTTTAAACTGACATGCGTCATTTAGAAAAATAATAATAAATAAATAAAACACACATTTTAAGGAAAAAATTACATATTCAGAATCGTAAGATCATACTATACAACATTCTAAATTTTCATAAAAAAATATTGTGTTTGTCATAACAAAACACGCCATCGAAACTGAGCATATTGATAGAGTTCTAAAAGATGGGAAATAGCCCTAGTTTATTTGTCCTAGCCAATAGGTTCGGTAGTCCGAAGCTATTTCCAAACATAATGCCAAGCCTTGTTCTCGCCGAGTTTTTAAATTTTAAAAACACGCATATGCGTTATAACGCATATGCATTTTAGTGCTATTCATATCACATATGCACTATAACGCATATGCATTTTACCTTTAGTAGCTTGGTATGAGAGTAAAAAAGAGTTTACCAAGTTAGTGGATAGGATTTGGGAGAAACCCCATCTAAAAAGAAAAGATCATGGTAATTATTGGCCCCTCCAAAGCGGTTTAGTGTGGAAAAAGGATGACGCTTAGCCTAAAATTTGTGAAAGGTTGTGGATAATGAGGTCAGATTAGGGAGATTAGCCTAAGGCCAAGGTGTCATCTCGACTATGTTGAGGCTCCACGATGTATAAATTGTGCTCAAGAACTCATAATCATACTAATATTCCCACTTGGAAGCCAAATATATTCTTAAGACGTGATTTTTTTCGTTCAAGGCATCATTCTTGGGTCAAGATTCCTATAACATTCATTTAGGTCCTACAGCTTAGGGTTTCTCCCACAACTATGTTCGTGACCTTGATATCCATGCGTAGTGCTCAAAAAAACCTATTATTTCTAATTACCCCACATGGAGGATACGGATATTCTCATGAGGTCATGTATGGTGGATCAAATTTCATTCTTAAAAATATATTCTAAAAAGTTTTCTTTATGGTACAAGGCCTAGGTTTCCTACCTTAACAATTCCCAAGATCCATGGATTCATATCTACTATCCAAAACCTTCTAACGAAATCCATGTCACCACTCGAAGGAAAGGATAACTTCAAGAGGTCATGGCTAGTCATTTGAGGTGTTTTTCATGGGCATGGATTCCTAGAATCTTTTTTTAGAGTCCAATACCAATCTTTAGTCCCCTAACAATGTCAAAGGCTACACAACCCACACCTAGTGCTTTTAAGTCATGAGAGGTTATTCAAGTTATCATTTTAGGCCTTGGATGGATATAATATTCCTTTATGAACTAAGTCCTAGGTTTACTCCATCAACCATGTGTAAGGCCTTGAGAACCATGTCTACTATTTAAAACCTCTCGATGACATGATTATCCCCATTTTTTGGGTAGGGATACCATCAATAGTTCCTATGTGGTATTTTGAAGTGTCCTTATTGACCTTCAATGACTATAAGATTCATTTAGAGCCCAAGGCTTGGGTTTCCTCCCATTTCCATGCATATGGCCTTGACACCCATAACTACTGTAAAACAAATCCCAATTTCTCGCAAATCCCTAATATAAGGCCAAAGATCCCCTAGAGAGGTCATGTGTGGTGGCTTGATACATTATTCTTTCTTGTGGATCCCTAGAGGCTTCCTTTAGTGTCTACGACTTGGGTTTCCTAATCGCTCAACCATGTCAAGGGTCTCTAAACCCATCCTTAGTGATTAAAATGACCTAATGGTGTCAATGTCCACACACAAAGCTAAGAATGCCCTCAAGATGTAACATATGGTGGTTTAAGGTGTTATTGGTGGTCCTAGATGTTTAGAAGCTTCATTTGGGCCTAAAGTAGGGGTTTCATCCCTTAACAATGTCTAATACCCAAGGGCCCTCCCTCCCACTTATATTTATTCCCATCCCACCAATCCATTCCCTTTTATTTGTCCTCCCTCTAGTCCCCCCCCATAGCTCTCTCCTACCCATCCCTCTCTTCCCCTTATATTTCTCCTCGCTTCATCCCCCCCACATATGTCCCCTACCCATCCCTCCCTCCCATGATTCCCTCTACACCTTCCTCTCCCTCCTTTGACTCCCCCCCTCCTCTTAAAAAATGTAATGTTGGGCCATGAGCCACCCCATAGACCATTTGGATGGAATATTGGGAATTTAAATGCCATTATAATAGGATAAGGGTGCCATTATAGGGTTTTGGATGGGAGGGATGGGTCTCTGTACATTGACTATCATCATAGAAGAGAATACAATGAGTCCCTAAATCAACACACATGCCTTATAGATAGAATATTTTCCCTTTAGTGGGGTATGGGTGTCATTATGAGGCTTTATGCACTAAGGATGGGTGTCAGGGTCTTAACCATGGTAATGGGACAAAAGTGTAAGGAAAAAAATTCTTAAATCACTACACATGCCCTTTAAAGGGGATATTTAGCCTTCATATGGGATATATGTGCCATTAGACTATTATATGCATTGAATATTGTTCTCGAGGCATTGACCATGGTCATATAGGAACCATTATGAATATTTCCAAACAAGAGATAGTTCTGAAGACACTACCATGGTCCAAGGATAAATCCAATCTTCTACGGATTAAAGGATGTTCTTATTGTTCACGGACAAAACATAAGGTCCCAGACTATGACAAGCCCTATAAATGGAGTCTAAATGGGATAAGGGTGTCATTATGAGGTTTGGGACTTTGAGCAATGTCATGGAAGAAAAGGTAGGGTCTTAGGATGTAAATGAAGCTTTTATGGATCATTAGCTATAAATAAGTCCTTTAATTACCACACATGCCTTCTATATGGGATATTTAGCCTCTAGGTTGGGTATGGGTTCCATTATGAGGTTATGTGCACTGAGGATAGGCCTAGAGGTCTTAACCATGGGTATGGGTTCCATTATGAGGTTATGTGCACTGAGGATAGGCCTGGAGGTCTTAACCATGGGCATGGGTTCCATTATAAGGTTATCAAGTTTCAATATTTGATATACACTAAATCGCATATGTGATTTAGTGATCACGTAATACAAACTACCCCTTAAGTAAAAAGCAGTGTATGCATATCGCATATGCGATAAAACAGACATGCGTTATATAGCATATGCAATATGTGTTTTATAAAAAAGATTGGATTGCGGGCTGTGGGCCAGGTTTACTATAGAAAAAGACAAAATTCTTCTGAACCTGTGCAAAGAGAACTGTTCAACCTGCAATTTAATCATTTCTTACACAAATCCATAGCTTTTGTACAAGTTTGGGTGGATTTCAATGGGGAATGTACGTAATAGAGGTCGTAAGTCAGCGAGGAAGGTGCTTACACCAGAAGAAGCTGAAAATAGAAAAGAAAAGAAGAGGAAAGATTCAAGAAATTGTCAACATTCATTGGATGAGCAAATACTTCCCATTCCCGCTCAACAGATACCTGACGTAGAGGTTGAGGAAGATAATGCAACGTTAAAGGAAGCTGGTTATAGGCGAGATGACATTTTTGGTCCATTATTAAGAATACAATCTTGTGAAGAGTTCAATCATTATGTTCCTCACGATGTAAATGTGACTCCGCAACAACCATGCTAGGTGGTTCAATCTCCTAATCGAAGTTGTCATCTTGTTGTGGATCTAAACGACACTCCAACATTTCAAACGACAAGAAATATCACATCAAAATGAAAGAGAACTCCTAAACCCATGCAAGTGGATGAGAGTGAATTGACTTCCATGGAAGGTATGATGGCTAAATGCACTATCCTTCGTCATTGTTCTCAAATAATGAAACAATGTTTTGATAAAAAATCCGAAGCCGGTAAATGCCAATTGCTTTTAGCTTTGCTTAAATCTAGAAATATGGAAACTGTTAGAATAAATTTAGGCATAGTAACATTGAAGAATATCGAATCAAGTAATCACATTGTCAAATCTCTTGCTGCTGCATTCACATCGATTGGTAAAAAAGCTCATTCACGGGACTGTAATGTGGCTTGCCGCATATTGGTTGAATCAATTGTATGTAGATCCACGAGACAACATCATTTACTTAAATGCACATCACAAATTGTGCCTTTACATCCAAAGACACTTAAAAAATATTCAGTAAGAAGAGACAACCTTGATGTAGAGGGACAAATGGAAACATTATGGGAATTTAGCGGTAGGTTTCCCCACAAAGACATGAATTTAGTTGAAGCAGTGAAGGGACTAGCGCACACTTTTTGGCACGATAACACTAGGACTTATTATAACACAAAGGATGTTTTAAAACATTGTAGGGGTTCTATGAAAAATGAACCTCATGTTAAACATTATCTTGACATGAAACAAACTCAATTGTTTGAGATGTTTAAATTTTCCCATGTAGAGCTAAGGCTCAGGAAAAGATATTATGAAAAATGCAAGCCTTGGTATGTTAGAATCAATACCATCTGGAAAAATTGTTGTTGTAGATACCACATAGAGTTTGATCTATATTATCATACATTTGCACATATACGTCGTTTTTTGCATCCTATCCATGTGTAGGAATGCTCAAGTATAGTACCACCAATGTCATCTAGAGATTGCATCCATAGCATAATGTTTCCAAGGCAAGATAGGTAGACACATTACTTTAAAAAATGTGTAGAGGGTTCTTGCAACAATTGTGGTGGGCTATCATTATGGTCTGATTGCATCCATGCGAGTGAAGATCAAGCATTCGGGAATGCAATTGCCGAGAAGCAGAACTATTAGTATGAGACATATTAACTACATGATGGGAAATAAAGAAGGAAGATTAAATTGGTGACTTCATAGGTGACAATGTACACGAATAATATTCATTTAAATGAGTGTACTTTGTTTATTTTGTTTTATAACATTGTTAAATATTGACATATTAATATTCATGTAAATCTTTTTATGTTGTTTTATAACATTGTTTATTTTTTTACACCATGTGCAAGTATGTGATTTTATTTCATAGTTTCATGGAAAGATCCAACAGTACATTCAACATGTCGATATGCCACGGTGGCAAGACGAGAAATTCAAAATATGCTGAGACACCTTCCCTCTCGGAACAATACTATTAGTGGTTGAGTTTGCGGAAAATTACACCCTACAACCACAAAATGAAATACAAAGTCAATAATATCACTCAGAGAAGGTGAGCATAATGGTCCATATCACATATCGACATGGGCCAGATAGCAATGAAGAGAAATGTGTGATACTGAAATAAAGTCACTTCTACGTAAGTGACGACCGTACCCATGACATCCATTACGTGCAACATTGCTTTAAATTATTCCATGTTCATGTGATAGCTATGGATATACCATTTTATCATCATTTGATTTGGTCATATGGTTGTGCTGGACAATTCCAGAATGCACATGTATTTCAATGGTTGTGTTTGTTGCACATAAAATACAAGGTGCCACATATATGGAACTACTTTGAAACTGGTCATGGAAAAGGAGAGCACGATGGTGCTGGTACATGCATAAAAACTTCCCTTCGAAGGGAATCGATTAAGTTTACAGGTGCTCGCCTTCGAGACACTGCATCTATAGTGAAATTGTGTGCATCTGTGATGGGAGAACAAGCAACAAGGAAACAACTAGTGTAGAGAATATTATGGGAGGTGACAAATGTGGACTGGTCCCAAACACATCGGGTGAACACATTGCATGGAACTCGATAGTTTCATTCAATTAGAAGCTCAGAAAACTCGGCCCTACAAATTTGGACAAGATTGAAGGCTTGCTTTTGCAGTTCCTGTAGCATCAATGAATGGGATGATTATGAGTATACATATACAGTTGATACATGGGATCAAGTGACACTTGGAACCGATTTCAAGGGGGTTAATGAAATAGACCATTTGGAAGATTATCAGACACATATTTTAACAGACTATGATCACATATCAGATCTCATACAAGCAGGTACAAAAAAGTAAATTAGTAGTACGTAAATCACTACAAGCCTTTACATTAAAATAAATTCAATTTATGTTACATGCAAGACCTTATTTAAAAAATGTATTGTTAACTCGACCTATTTCCTTTCATAGGTCAAATATATGCATTGGTTGCCCCCAAAAATAATGAATGGGGTTGTAACGATTGGTTGACACATTTCTTAGAAGGGACACAAACCATTCTCAAACTTGTTACAGATGATGAAAACATTTGATTCCCAATTGGCTCAATGGTTATATAAGGGGAGTACTTGACACTACCAGCACAACAAAAAAGGAAGGGTAGGTATGTATATCAGGATTATAGACCAGGAGCTATTATATACCACTTCACCAACTTGGTAGTTTGTATAAACATCAAGTTGCACACACTTTTGAACAAAAATAGGTCACATGTACGATACTTGCTACCTCATATAGAGCATGAAATATTTATGGACACCATCGGCAGTAGAGATGATCTAGATGGCCTACTTGAGTGAGTGCATTGTCAGGTGTTACTGTATTGTCCAGTGGGGCTAGATTGTTAGGTGTGTTATTTAAACTTTAAAGTGCGTGCTGAAGCATAATTTAAATTATTTAGCCTTAGTTTATTCCCAATGTAATAAACATGTGATTGACGGATACCATTCACAGAAATAATACTATTCAGAGGATACTAGACAATATAAACATGACCCTACAACCTCAAGTGAGTTATCTATAAATAATGTTTGCACATTTTCATTTGGTTCCCTTTATTTTCTTATGAGAGTACTAATGTTTATCCTTTTGTGTCCCTAGGATACAAACATGATCTATGGAAAATTGGAGGTGCCAAGAACAACCCTATTTATTTAGACAGCAGCAAATAGAAATCGAAAAATAAAATGCTCTCGAGTTGTTTCAAATTAATTTTTTTGATGTCTTTTATATTAATGTACATTTAATTACATTATTGGGTCAAATCTTGCAACTCTTGCATTGGTGGGTCAACTTTGCAAAACCATCGATCGTGCCTGTGTTGGTAGGGTTCCCATATCGACCTTTCCCATACAAACTTGCAGTAGCCAACATCATGAACTTTTGTTGCTCCGTTTGGTTTTTCGCTCCTGGACCGAAAGTCACCAAGTGTCCCTGAATGACATTTTCATACGAATTTCAAATCAACATAAATTGAAAACCGTAGGTCAGATCAATGAACTGTAGACTCTTTTGGTCTCGTGGCATGCGATTACCTCTAGGTGGCTATCTCCCTCGAGTTTTCATGGCCCAATGACTTCATTGTGCATTGATTTCATAAACTAGGGTTTTTCTCAGTTTCCTTCAATGCAACTCTGGAATTGGTGGGTCAAATATGCAAAACCCTCGACTGTGCCTATATTGGTAGGGTTCCCATATTGGCCTTTCCCATACAGACTTGCAGGAGTCAACAACATGCAATTTTGCTGCTATGTTTGGGTTTTTTTTCCTGGACCGAAAGTCACCAAGTGTCCTTGAACGACATTTTCATGTGACTTTCAACTCGACATAACTTGAAAAACTAAGGTCATATCAAAGATCCTTACAATCCATTGGTCTCCTGGCATGTGATTACCTCTACGTGGACCTCTCCCTCGTGTTTTCATGGCTCGGTGACTTCATTGTGAATTGATTTCATAAACTAGGGTTTTGCTCATTTTCCTTCAATGCAACTCTTGCATTGGTGGGACAACTCTGCAAAACCCTCGGCCATGCATGTGTTGGTAGGTTTCCCATATCATCATTTCCCATATATATTTGTAGGAGCCAATGACATGCAATTTTGCTGCTCCGAATGGTTTTTTGCTCCCAGACCGAAAGTCACCAAGTGTCTCTGAACCGTATTTTGATGCGAATTTCAACTCAACATAAATAAAAAACCTGAGGTCGTATCGAAGAATCGTCGATTCTGTTGGTCTCGTGGCATACGATTACCTCTAGGCGGCCCTCTCTCTCATGTTTTCATGGCCTAGTGACTTCATTGTGCATTGATTTTGTAAACTATGGTTTTTCTCAGTTTCCTTCAATGCAACTCTTGGATTGGTGGGTAAACTTTGCAAAACCCTCGACCGTTCCTCTGTTGATAGGGTTCCCATATCGGCCTTTCCCATACATATTTGTAGGAGCCAACAACATTCAATTTTTCTGCTCCGTTTGGTTTCTTTCTCTCGGGACGAAAGTCACCAAGTGTCCCTGAAAGACATTTTCATGCAACTTTCATCTCGACATAAATCGAAAACATGAGGTTGGATCGAAGAACTGTCAACTCCATTGGTATCCTTGCATGTTATTACCTCTAGGTGGCCCTCTCCCTCTTGTTTTCATGGCTCAGTGACTTCATTGTGCATTGATTTTGTAAAATAGGGTTTTGCTCAGTTTCGTTCAATGCAACTCTTACATTAGTGTGTCAACTCTACAAAACCCTCAGTCGTGTATATGTTGGTAGGTTTCCCATATCGTCCTTTCCCATACAGAGTTGTGGTATCCAATGGAATGCAATTTTGTTGCTCTATTTGGTTTTTTGTTCCTGGGTCGAAAATTCACCAAGTGTCTCTGAACAACATTTTCATGCAACTTTCAACTCGACATAAATCAGAAACTTGAGGTCAGATCGATGAATCGTCGAATCCATTGGTCTCCTGGCATGCGATTACCTCTAGGTGGCCCTCTCCCTCATGTTTCCATGGTTCAATGTGTCTAGAGATCACTAAAAAAGCACATGTTGTAGCATTAATAAAACATTATGTGTCTAGAGATCACAAGCTATATTATTCTTGTACTAAAGTATAATCCAACAACCCGCATAATAAAACTAGGGTGTTAGATTTTTATCATTTAATCAATATGATCTAGGACCTTATCTGAGAGAATAACATGCACAGCAATAATCAAAATAGAAAAGAGACACAAAGAATTTTCCTCAGGAAAACGATAAAGGAAAAAACCCCGCAGCTTCCTCAGAGATAGAATGAGCACCAATAGCAAAAGTAAAACCCAAAGATACAAAGATGATCTTCGACAACTATTCTCTCTCTCACTTGTGTGAGATCCTCCTCTCTCACTCATGCACTATTATTGTGTGTGTGTGTGTTTCAAATAGAGAGTCTCACTCTCTATTTATACTTGTTTTCCACTTGACAATTACTCTACAGGGCCGACCTCACTAGGAGAGTCTAATAACCCTAATACAACTCAATTGTGGGGACTATTTCCTCGATTTACAATGAAGGGTTAAACTCAACTCAATTGTGGGGACTATTTCCCTGACTTACAATGGAGGGTTGACCTCAATGAATTTATATGACTTTATTATATTAATGACTCTCCCGATCGAAGGAACAAGCATCTCCATTGTGGTATAATAAAATACAATAAGAAATATACAAGTGAATACATTTCGAAGTTACAATTACATCAAAACTCCCTCTTAACTAGGAAGGTATTCTCTTGACACAATTAATCAGCACAAGTATTCATTACTGGATCATCATCAAAGTTGGATCATCATCAAATTTGGATCATCATCATCACTGGATCATTATCATCTCTGCTCTCGCTATCTTGAGAAAATGGTGATATCTCTCAATTCTACTCGTAATAGGAAGTTCTACAGAGCCAACCCTTTTTTATGCTGGATGTAGGTCTCAACACTTATATCCGCCCATGGGATTCCCAGCCTACCACCATGTTGGAAAGGCCCAGCACTTACATATGACCATGGGAGGTCCAGCCTTCCACCATGTCAGAAAGGCCCAGCACTTACATATGACCATGGGAGGCCCAGCCTGCCACCATGTCAGAAAGGTCCAACACTTACATCTGACCATGGGAGGCCCAGCCTGCTGCCATGTCAGAAATGATATGCACTTACATCTTACCATGGGAGGCCCATCCTGCCACCATGCCAAAAAGGATCTGCACTTACATCTGACCATGGGAGGCCCATCCTTCCACCATGTCAGAAAGGCTCTGCACTTACATCTGACCATGGGATGCCCAGAATGCCACAATGTAGGAAAGTCTCTACACTTACACCTGACCATGGGAGTTGGTTGATCAAGGGTTTGTTAGAGAAACCATAATTTTAAAAACATGGCATTTCAAACTTATGTTTGGATAGAAATATGGGCCTCTTCAAGACAAGTTATCCAATGTACTCTTTTTCTGAAAAAAGTGGAGGGAAGCTCTCAGAACAGGAAGCCCTAGTTTTCCAATTTATTCTGCAAAAATGTCTGATATTGTTTCTATGGAATCTCCAAAATTACTACTCCTCAGTGTCTGAAACTTCACATTGTGGTATCCTTGTATATCCTCTTTATAAAACTATAGTTTAGAGCAATTCCTAGCACAATTCTTTATGTAATTCCTAGATATTATATTATGTCTAGATGATCTCCAACACAGATTCTCTCTCTCACTTGTGTGAGTTCCTCCTCTCTCACTCATGTGCTACTGTTGTGTGTGTGTTTGTTTCAAATAGAGAGTATCA
This sequence comes from Pseudotsuga menziesii, assembly GCA_001517045.1. NCBI lineage: Eukaryota > Viridiplantae > Streptophyta > Pinopsida > Pinales > Pinaceae > Pseudotsuga > Pseudotsuga menziesii. Next base: position 25,956 of record LPNX010163952.1, read on the forward strand.
CTCTCTATTTATACTTGTTTTCCACTTGACAATTACTCTACAGGGCCAACCTCACTAGGAGAGTCTAATAACCCTAATACAACTCAATTGTGGGGACTATTGCCTCGACTTACAATGAAGGGTTAACCTCAATTCAATTGTGGGGACTATTGCCTCGACTTAGAATGAAGGGTTAACCTCAACTCAATTGTGGGGACTATTTCACTGACTTACAACAAAGGGTTGATCTCAATGAATTTATATGACTTTATTATATTAATGACTCTCCCGATCAGAGGAACAAGCATCTCCATCGTGGTATAATGAAATACAATAAGAAATATACAAGTGAATACATTTCAAAGTTACAAATACATCAACACTCCCTCTTAACTAGGAAGTTATTCTGTTGACACAGTTAATCAGCACAAGTCTTCATTACTGGATCGTCATCAAAGCTCGATCATCATCAAATTTGGATCATCATCATCACTGGATCACTTTCATCTCTGCTCTCGCTATCTTGAGAAGATGGTGATATCTCTCAATTATACTCGTAATAGGAAGTTCTACAAAGCCAACCCTTTTTTATGCTGGATGTAGGTCTCAACACTTATATCAAACCATGGGAGGCCCATCTTGCCACCATGTCGGAAAGGCTCAACACTTACATATGACCATGGGAGGTACAACCTTCCACCATGTCAAAAAGGCCCAGCACTTACATATGACCATGGGAGGCCCATCCTACAACCATGTCAGAAAGGTCCAGCACTTACATCAGACCATGGGAGGCCTAGCCTGCCACCATGTCAGAAATGATTTGCACTTACATCTGACCATGGGAGGCCCAGCCTGCCACCATGTCAAAAAGGATCTGCGCTTACATCTGACCATGGGAGGCCCAGCCTGCCACCATGTCAAAAATAATTTGCACTTACATCTGACCATGGGAGGCCCAGCCTTCCACCATGTCAGAAAGGATCTGCACTTACATCTGACCATGGGAGGCCCAGACTACCACCATGTAGGAAAGGATCTACACTTACATCCGACCATGGGAGCTAGTTGATTAAGGGTTTCTTAGAGAAACCATAATTTTAAAATCTTGGAATTTCAAACTTATGATTGGATAGAAATATGGCCAGCTTCAATATGAGTTGTCCAATGTACTGCTTTTCTGAAAAACGTGGAGGGAAGCTCCCGGAACAGGAAGACCTAGTTTTCCAATTTCTTCTGTAGAAATGCCTGATATTTTTTCTACGGTATCTCCGAAATTACTAATCCTCAGTGTCTGAAACTTCACATTGTGGTAGCCTTGTATTCCCTCTTTATAAAAATGTAGTTTAGAGTAGAATTAGTTTCACCAATTGGTACTTATGTGTGTTTTCCCAAGGTGACTTATTTCATACCCTGTTCAGAATAACGAACTTGTATGGACTACCACATGTCACTGTTTCAACTTAGGGGTATGAACATTTTACCAAAGAAATTAAATTTCATTCCCTATATGGAACATATTTATAAATTTTATCTGGACCTTCCTAGCCCGAGATATAGCAATTCTCCCTAGGTCACATCTTTAAATTTGACTCCTGGGAGAGGTTGGAAATGTGACTTGTAGGAATCATATCTCCTATAATATAGAGAATATGAGGCTGAAACGTTTACATAGGGTTCATAAAAACTTTATATTTGTCCTCTAAACATTTCAGCTCCTGATCATTCTCCAATCTCTAGATATAGTGAATGTACCAAAACTACTAGTTTTAGTATTTTAGGGTTTTCAAGCATGAAACCCTAATTTCCATTTGTTGTCATTGCGGTTGTATTTTGGATGTACAATGAAACTTCTCTAATTCATAAACTGATACCACCAATATATGTGCCCTAGTGAGGTGTGTTATCCTATCCCTCCTTGCTTGATGATCTGTGGAGATAACACCTTCAACTAGGAATTGCTAGTTCCTGCAGCTGTACAGTGCCTTCTTTGAGAGAGGCTCTGATACCATGTTATATTTTTATCATTTAATCAATTTGATCTAGGATCTTATCTGAGAGAATAAAATGCACAACAATAATCAAAATACAAGAGACACAAAGAATTTTCCTCGAGGAAACCATAAAGTAGAAAACCCCGTAACTTCCTCAGAGATAAAATGAGTACCAATAGCAAAAGTAAAACCCAAAGATACAAAGATGATCTCTGAAAAATGTTCTCTCTCTCACTTGTGCGAGATACTCCTCTCTCACTCATGCGTTATTGTTGAGTGTGTGCGTGTGTTTCAAATAGAGAGTCTCACGCTCTATTTATAATTGTTTTCCACTTGACAATTACTCTACAGGGTCAATATCACTAGGAGAGTCTAATAACCCTAATACAACTCAATTGTTGGGACTATTGCCTTGACTTACAACCGAGGGTTAAACTCAACTCAATTGTGGGGACTATTTCCCCAAATTACAATGGAAGGTTAACCTCAATGAGTTTACATGTGTTAGGATTATAATCCTCCCTTGTCCAATTTGGTTATTTATGTCTAAATCAGGAGTTATGTCTAAATTGGGAGTCCTTTCAGTTTATTTTTAGTCACTAGCACCATTGGGGCCACTTGGCCGAATTGAGGCACATGTACCAGTTACTAAAGTTTGGGAACCACTAATTAAGGCCAACTTCCACTAATTTCACTTCCATGCATCAGTTTAGGAGCCTCCCAGATCAATCCTTACAAATTAGGAGCCACTGGTAGTGCTGATACCAACCTCCATTAGTTGAGTTCAGTTGGTGACTAGTCAAGCTCAGTCAGGAGTCAGTTACATTCAGTTCTAGTCCCCTACATTTACTTCTACTCAGTTAGCACTAGGATTGCATGGCTTCATGTAGGTGAGGTGCATTTACTCACCTACCTCAGTCTGTTAGACTAGTTAACATTGAATTAGACACTTGATTTTGGATTTTGAACTCCTATGAACTCCGATAATGGTTTAGACAAGGTCATTTAACCATTCAGTCAATTAGAGTTAAACCAATTCTAATTTCCTCACATGGATTAGAATTGCATGCGGCTATTTAGCCATTATACTTCATTGTAATTAGTTATCTAATTACTTTTGATTAATGAAAGCATTCACAGTTGCAAGCCATTTTTTCACTGTTTCATTCTTCAATTGCTGAGTAAATGGTATGATCTATCTTGTGAGTTGTGTGTTGGTCCATAGATCTATGTGCTCAATTTAATATGGTATGAGAGCCTCAGTAGGACAAGGCACTTCTCCTACTACAGATTCATACTTGGATCAACAAAAAAAATTGTGTAAAATTGATCCTTCCATTACTACACCAGAAATGAAGAATTTACCACTTAATATCCCAAGAAAAGGAATTGTTGATCAAGCTTACTTTATCAACTAATTTGGGTGTGAAGGAAATTCCAAAAGAGAGGACTGATGACCTTACTTTGTTTGTTTGATTATGTGATTTACAGGTTTATCAGTCTCCTTCACTGCATTTGCTACAAGCAGCTCAGTCACCTTCGCTGCATTCGCTATAGCAGCTCAGTCTTATTCTTTGCATTCTAAATGTCCCCTCCAATGGATATTCTCACTCCTTTAAACTACCACTAGTGGAAGAAGGACATGGAGATGCTACTACGCTCCAAAATACTCTTCAAACTCACAATGGAGATAGAGGTAGAGGCAATTCATTATGTTGACAAACAAAAGTACTGGAATAGGCTTGATGAATCATATGGATGCTCATGCCTCTCAGTCTCTTGATATCTTCTCTTCCACATAAATGGATTGAAGACTCCCAAGAAGGTTTGGGATAAGATTTCTTCCTTATTTGAAACGCATGATGATCTGAGGATCTATCAGCTAGAGAATGATCTGATTTCTCTTTATCCATCCAATTTTGAAACACTAAATGACTTATTCACCAAATTCAAGCATCTAGTGTTTCGGTTGAAGCTATGCAAGGTTGAGAAGGAGGATGATCATCCTTTCCATTCTCTCAAAACTTGGTGTATACTACTCAGCCTTTGTATCAAAATTTCATTCAGTGAAGCTCACTACTCCAAATTGGAGGATGCCTACTCTTAACTCCTTCATAGAATCTCTCACCCAAGAGAATGACAAGTTGATCCAAATGGGGATCATTCAATCTTTCAAAGATCATGCACTGGTTGTTGGAGGACCTAAGGTAGCAAAGGATAAAGGGAAGAAAAAGGATGAGCCTCCTGTGGAGAAGGAATAGTCAAATGAGCCTTCAGGTCCAAAGAGAAGCAAGACGAATACAAAGGAAAGACACTCTCTTCTTACTGTGGAAGGGGATTTCATCCAGAAAGCTCCTGTATGAGAAGAACAATTGATGAGATGGCTCTTTTTCTGAATAAACATAACATTATTGTACCTGCAAGTGCAAGGAAGGATGACCATAGAGAAGAAACTGAAGAGCATGAAGACACATGCCATGCACTGAAGGATAGCTACTCAACAACACATGCCTTCCTCATTGATTTTGGAGCTTCGAATCATATGGTTGCATCTAGAGAATCATTCTCTTCCTTGCAGTCTTTTGATGGTCCTAGTATTCAAATGGTAAATAACAGTAAAATTCAATCCAAAGGGAATGGTTCTATCAAGATTGAACATGGAAAGTTCAAATATGTGCTTTATGTTCCCTCCCTAGCTGCAAATCCATTATCTATATACCATATGACTCATACTGTCTCTCCAAAGTTGGTGATATTTGGTCCTGACTCAGTGGAGATCACAGATATCTCTACTAGGAACATCATAGCGAAGGGTGCTACAAATCATGCCTTCAAGGCATATGAGTTCTCACACTTCATGCCATTTTCAGAACCAGTGCACTCTCAGCAGCCACCTGCCGGGGAAGGTAAAAACATTCCATCTACTTATTTTATAGTTTCCACTAGTATTGTAGATCCAACTGTATCAGTTTATGAGATTGAGATTCAGGGTGATTCAGATCCAGATCTAGTACCTACTCCCAAGCGGGAAGCTAGGAAGATGACTGGAAATCTATCTGATACACAGAAGACAAAGAACCTTGCGCTATTTCAAGCAATATCACCTCCTTTAGAGAGAAGCAACAAAATCCATGTGAGATACTACATGGAAAGGTCTGATCAGTTACACTGCATTCAGAAGAATAGAGTGGATCATACACATCTTCATCTAGAAAGAGGCTACATTCCTCCTTCCTTCCATCATCATTTTGGGAGAAGATGGAGAATTCCACATGCCAGGCCCTAGGATACATGTGCACAAAACATCATGCATGTTGTTTCGCTACATCACAAAGATTGCAACAACATATTTTCAAGTTTTTCAAACTTGAATCTTGATTCTATCTGCTTAGTTAGAGGGGTGGGGGGGGGGGGGTTCGCATGTGGTTTTTCCCCAGCTCTTTATATCGAGCAGTTACTTTACTTGCTGTAATGGGTGACCTATGGTCTTAGTTACCAAGGCCCATAGGTTTTCCAAGTTAGCATTCAGGGGGGGTGTTAGGATTATAATCCTCCCTTTTCCAATTTGGTCATTTATGTCTAAATCAAGATTCATGTCTAAATCGGGAGTCCTTTCAGTCTATTTTTACTCACTAGCACCATTGGGTCCACTTGGCCTAATTGGAGCACATGTACCAGTTACTAAAGTGATTACTTTTGATTAATCAAATAATTCATAGTTGCAAGCCATTTTTGCACTGTTTCATTCTTCAATTGCTCAGTAAATTGTTTGATCTATCTTGAGAGTTGTGTGTTGGTCCACATATCTATGTGCTCATTTTAATAAAATGACTTTATTATACTAATGACTCTCTCAACCGGAGGAACAAACATCTTCGTCAGGGTATAATGAAATACAATAAGAAATATATAAGTGAATACATTCTAAAGTTACAAATACATCAACATAGGGTTCACAAATTGAGACATGGAACTACAAAATAGGGTTTATGAACTCTTTAGGTTTGAAGATCAAATTAGATTGGTTAGTATCATTTAAGTAGAAACCAAAATGCCATATACCTAGGCTATGCACATACATGAAACAAAATGAATAGGGTTGAACATGGATCACAAGTGGAAGTTCACATGCATGCATGACTTAGAAGTAGAAACACATGTACATGAATTACAAGCAAAACCAACTAAGGTTTCATGAATTACAAGAAATCCATGAGTATAGAGATGAGAGGCTATGTTATTTTTGTTAGTTTTTCATCATATAAGCTAGCATTATGATCTTAGGACCTTTTCAATAAGAGAATAACAAGCACAGCAATAAAACATAAGCACATCACAAGAGACAAGAGACACAAAGAGTTTTCCTCGGGGAAACCATAAAGGAGAAAACCTTGCAACTTCCTCAGAGATAGAATCAGCACCAAAACAGTAAAATCCCCAAAACAGTAAGATGATCTCCACACAGCAGCAGTCTCTCTCTCTCTCATGCTGAGAGAGCTTCTCCTCTCACTCATGCACCCCTAATGAGTGAGTGTGAGTGTTGCAAGTGAGATAAATAGAGAGGCTCACTCTCTATTTATATTCTTGCGTTCACTTGAAGTGCACTCCAACATGTCGGCCTCACTTAACAATTACTTACTAGAGTCGACATCTCTAGGAGTGTCTAATAACCCTAGTGCCCCACCACTTGTGGGGAATTTGCCTCCTCTGACCAATAGGAGGGTAACACAATGGTGGGGACTATTGCCCCAACTTACAATGACTCACCTAGGGTCAAATTCACTAGGATAGTCTAATAACCCAAGGGCCCCACAACTGTTGGGACTTTAACCCTTGACCAATAGGAGGGTTACCCACAATTGCTTGACATGACTTTCTCATTATAGAGTCTTCCCGGAATAAACGTCGGGGTATGACATGACTCAAATACATTACAATACATCCCAGAATAAACATCGGGTTACAATAGATAAGAAATACAAGTGAATACATTCCGAAGTTACAATTACATCAACACTCTCTCTTAACTAGGAAGGTATTCTCTCGACACAATTTATCAGCACAAGTCTTCTTCTCTGTATCATCTGGGTCATCGTCAAGTCTTCGTCATCTTCAAAGTCATCTTCATCTTCAAGTCATCTTCATCTGTAAGTCATATTCATTTGGATTTGGATCATCACTTGATCTAGATCATCATCACTGAATCTAGATCATCATTGGATCTGGATCATCATCACTGGATCTGGATCATCACTGGATCTGGATCATCATCACTGAATCTAGATCATCACTCGATCTGGATCATCACTAGGCATCATCACTGGATCTGGATCATCACTCGATCTGGATCATCTCTGGAGCATCATCTCTGGATCTGGATCATCACTCGATCTGGATCATCACTGTTGAATCATCATCACTGGATCTAGATCCTCACTCGATCTGGATCAGTACCACGGGTGCTATCTCATGATTCTTCTCATCACGGGAAGTTCTACAGAGCCAACCCTTTTTCATGCTAGTTGTAGGCCTAGCCATCATGTAGGTCTTCACCCAGCATTTACATCTGACCTACTCGTCAGAAAGGCACGCCCAGCACTCACATCTGATCATATAGGAACCAATCCTATAATCACATCAGAAAGGCCCAGCACTCACATTCACCAGCATGGTAGGCACATCTACTACCATCTGTGAAATGGATCTGCACTTACATCTGACCTACTCGTCAGAAAGGCATAGAACTCACATCCATCCAGGCTGGAACACATCCTACTCACAATGATGGAAGAGTTCTGTACTTCCATCCAGGTTGGAACAAATCCTACTCACAATGATGGAATATTTTCCCACTTTCATCTAGGCTGGAACACATCTTGATCACAATGATGAAAGACTCCCATCCAGGCTGGAACACATCCTGCTCACAATGATGAGAGATTTCAGCACTTACATCCATCCAGGAGGGAACACATCCTGCTCACAATGATGAAAGGGCTATGCACTTAAATCCATCCAGGCGAGAAGACATCCTGGTCACAGTGATGGAAGGGCTTGCACTCATATCTGATCATGAGGGAACACATCCCAGCAATCATATCAGAATGGGCCCTAGTCCTCGACTGAGCTACCTGGTAACTGACCAGGTGCCTCCATTCTCAGAATGGCAGTTGCACTTATATCCGACCTGCTCATCGAAATGGCCAACACTCACAGCTAACATGGAAGGAACTTAATCCTTTAGCCATGACAGAATGGTTCAGCCCTTACATCTGATCAAGTGGGAACACATCCCTCTGTCACATCAGAATGGCTACTAAGTCCTACACTGAGTGATCCTGGTAACTGACCAGGTGCCTCCATTCCTAGAATGGCAATTTCCCTTACATCTATCCTACTCGACAGAATGGCTAGCACTCATATTTGACATGGAAGGGAGCAACCCTATCACCATGACAGAATGGCTCTGCCCTTACATCTGACCATGGAAGGAACCAATCCTCTCACCATGTCAGAATGGCTATGGGTCTCATCACTTTCTCTTGGAGAAAACCTCGATCTGGAGAACACCAAGATTCTCCCTGAAGTACTCGAACTTCATCCTAGCCAATGGCTTCTTCAATACATCAGCTATCTATTCCTCCGTTGCAACATACTAGAGCTTCACTGCTCCTCTCTGCACCATATCCCTGATATAGTGATACTTGATCTCGATATGATTCAACTTGTCATGGAACACTGGATTCTCTGATAACTTCACGCAACTCTGGTTGTCACAATGTATACAAGTAGCATCCAACTGGAGATCAAATATATCAGACAGTAGCTTCCATATCCATACTACCTCACAACTAGTTGAACAAGCTGCGACATACTCTACTTCAGCTATACTCAGTGCCACACAGGATTGCTTCCTGCTAAACCAAGAGATCACACCTAATCCCATACTGAAGCAACATCCTGAAGTACTCTTCCTGTCGATGGCACTACCTGCCCAATCTGAATCAACATAACCCTATAGGTTAATCTTTTGATTTGCATCGTACTTGAGCCCATAATCAACTGTACCCTTCAGATACCTCAGAATATGCTTTCCAGCAATCAAGTGAACACTTCTCGGATCTGTCAAGAACTGGCTCAAGGTGTTCACGGCAAAGAAAATGTCTGTGTTCGTTAGGTATATCAATGACCCAATCATCTGATGATACATCGTAGTATCAATCGACTATGATGAAGCATCACTCAATAGCTTCAGGTTTGATGCCATCGGTGTGGTCATAGCCTTGCAGTCCATCATCCCAAGCCTCTTCAGGATCTCTACTGCATACTTCCCTTGTCCAAGGAAGATTCCATCTGTACTCTGCCACACCTCCATACCTAGAAAGTAATGCATCATCCCCAAGTCCTTCATTTCGAACTCAGCAGCAAGCTTTCTCTTCATATCAGCAATCAACCCATCTGTACCTGTTACAAATAGATCATCTACATATAGTGGAAGCATCACTGGGGTGCCATCTTCAATTTTGTAGTAAAGGTTGGAATCTTCTTGGTAAAGCCCAAACTGGATAGAAAGCTATCAATTCTTCCGTACCATGTCAAACCTCAGGATCTTCTGCAGTCACTCCCTCTGAAGCGAAGAATCATACTCCCTCTGTCTTCTGTACTCTATGCACTGAAACATTCTGTACCGAAGTGGCAAGTAGTATCCATCTAGGATCATTGGATACCAAGATCCTCTATTTTGAACTTTTCCAAAAGTTCTTCTCACATCCATCTGTGAGCTTGTCATCCTTTATCAACCTTGTATTAACGGTTAACATATTCATCAAATTCATCATGTATGTGTTATCCCATGGGTGTCTTCTGAACTCGTACAAGGCCTTCTTTCATTTGCACACATGATTATGCATGTCATGTGACTTCACTTCCAGTGGCTGCAAATATCTCTTCTTAGTTTATGTCTTATTTTCGTGAGAAGCCTCGTGCTACGAATCTTGCTTTGTATCCCACGATGTTTCCATCTATTGCATGATGGAACTATGAACTTCTCTTCAGGTCTCGATACTACGCCCTGACATCATTCTTCTTGAACTGGTCTTCCCTTTCTTCTTGGTGGCTGGAAGGTTCTACATCAATGATGTCATTGCACTCGTCATATTATTCTTCATTTTGAAATGTCGTCACTTGCTCTTCAGAACAAGTCTTCATTCTTCATTGCTTGTAGGCAATTATGTATGTGGTCTTTCCTACAATTCAAATGCATTAGAAACATTTCATAAGGAATATTTATACTGGCAAGTTCTTATGCATAAATATATGATCATGCAACTACTTTAGCCAATACAACATTCATCCATATCTCACTGAAACTTTCTAGATGCCTTCCATCTCTACCAAGACAACATTGATATTGTGCACTAATCCAATATATCAGCAAAGAGGTTTCATTCTAGATAAGTAGCAATGGAGAATTTGTATAGCACCATGAGCTACTTACCCATCACATGCATATTAGTAGTATACTGTCATTAATGCAAAAAATCCTATCATGCATAATACATCAACTGAATATAAACAAATGCATAAAAAAATAGTGAAATGACAATTGAATACTTATCTTTATTTGTTTCATGGGTAGACTGCTTCTTGAGCCTTCAGCTTCATCGTCTTCTTTATTCATGATAGCATCGTTTCTTATCCAAATTCTAAGGAGGATGAGATTTTCTTCAAGAGTTGAGATTTTCATATTCCTCATCAATTGAGGGATCTTCTTTGGATGGTAAGAGATTGATCTTCAGTTGCTCCCATCTTCCCTTCCCTTCTTATGAGTCGAGCTTCTTCTTCTTCCCAAAGTTTGCTGAAAGTAATCACTCCCTTCTGGCACATATTCCTCGCATGAATGAATCACATGATCCTGGGAGTCCATTCAAGGTGGCCATCACCACTTCTTCATTCTTGACTTCTTCTTTTACAGCTTCAAGTTGTTCTTGATTTGAGAGACTCTTATGACCGCATGGTCTCTGCATTCTGGATTTTCACATTGTTCAACTGGTTTCTTAAGGTCGTATTTTGATTTCTGTTCTTCCCTTCAAATAGCTTGGTCAAGGAATTAAACATTTTTGGTGTCTTTAAGGAAGACACTTGTAGTACAAGTTGATCCATGACTGAATCAACCATGATCTTCTTGGCCTTGACCAAGTTCTTCTTGTGAAAGGCTTCTAGCCTCATCTCCCTCTGAAGCTGGAACCTCTCTACTCAGGTAGGTGTCCAATTCATTTTATTCAGAGAGATCATATACTTCTAGGCTTGGAAATTTTCAACTTCACCAAGCTTATCATCAAGCGGATGTGATAGATCACTTTTAAATGAGAACCTCAAATGAAAATAGCAAGGATTAGATCTTACCAATTTGAGGTGTCCGTCCTAGTTCTGGAGCTGACCGATCTAGGGTTTGTCACAGAAACCCTAATTTTCAAAAATTGGAATATTTCAGATATGATTGGATAGACAGATAGATTCCTTCAAATGGAGCTGTCCAATGTACTCCTTTTATGAAAACAGTGGAGGGAAGCTCCCGGAACAGGAAGCCCTAGTTTTTCAATTTCTTCTACAGAAATTCCTATTACTGTTTCTGTGATATCTCTAAAATTACTGTTCCTATGTGTCTGAAATTTCTCAGTGAGGTAACCTCGCATGTCCCTGATCTAAGACCATAGGTTTCATCATAATTTCTTTCACCATTTTGGATTTATGATCCTTCTCCCAAGGTGACCTGTTATAGGACAGTTCAGAACAGCAAAGTTGTACGGAATTGCACGTGTCACTGGTTGATCTTCCGAGTCTGATATTTGGACAAACAAAATTAAATTCTGTGCCCTTTCTAGAAAATCTTAAATAATTCCATTTGGACCTCTGTATCCCAAGATATTTCAATTCTCCCCAGGTGTCCTGTTTAGGGATGAATTCTGGAAGAGACTGTAACCCTAACTTGGAGAGATCATATCTCCCAGAATATAGAGAATATGAGGCTGAATTTTGGACATAGTGTTCATCAGGATTTTAGCTTCGGCCCCTGCAATTTTCAACTCTTGATCCTTTTCCAATCTTGAAATATAGCGAATGTACCAAAACGTAGCAGTTTTAGTATTTAAAGTTTTTCTAGTTCGGGGTCAAACTACGGTTTGACTTTCCTGGAGTTTCACCCAACCAAATTTATTGATCCAGGTCTCTAAAATTTATTTTTGATGAGGATAACAATCCTATTCTTTTCTCACTCAAAAATTCCTCTTCTATAGAAAGCCCTAATTTCCGTATCGAAAACTGAAAATGCTCGGAATCGAATTTCGTTTCGACAGAAAGATGTGCCCTTCAATCGAGAGTCATCCTAGAACACTTTTGCTGATGGATTGGAGAGAGACCCAAAAAGTAAGAAGCCCTAGATTCTGTAGCTTTGCAATGTCTTCTTCTCAGTTTAGCTCTGATACCATGTTTGTTTTTCATCATATAAGCTAGCATTATGATCTTAGGATCTTTTCACTAAGAGAATAACAAGCATAGCAATAAAACATAAGCACATCACAAGAGACAAGAGACACAAAGAGTTTTCCTCGGGGAAACCATAAAGGAGAAAACCTTGCAACTTCCTCAGAGATGGAATCAACACCAAAATAGTAAAATCCCCAAATAGTAAGATGATCTCCACACAGCAGCAGTCTCTCTCTCTCTCACTGAGAGAGATTCTACTCTCACTCATGCGCCCCCAATTAGTGAGTGTGAGTGTTGCAAGTGAGATAAACAGAGAGGCTCACTCTCTATTTATATTCTTTCGTTCACTTGAAGTGCACTCCAACATGTCATCCTCACTTAACAATTACTTACTAGAGCCGACATCTCTAGGAGTGTCTAATAACCCTAGTGCCCCACCACTTGTGGCGACTTTGCCTCCTCTGACCAATAGGAGGGTAACACAATGGTGGGGACTATTTCCCTGACTTACAATGACTCACCTAGGGTCAACTTCACTAGGATAGTCTAATAACCCAAGGGCCCCACAACTATGGGGACTTTAACCCTTGACCAATAGGAGGGTCACCCACAATGACTTGACATGACTTTCTCATTATAGAGTCTTCCCGTAATAAACGTCGGGGTATGACATGACTCAAATACATTACAATACATCCCGGAATAAACATTGGGTTACAATAGATCATAAATACAAGTGAATAGATTCCAAAGTTACAATTACATCAAGAATTTACATTAAAGTAGAAACCAAAATGCCATATAGCTCTAGGATACACTTACAAATTGAAAACCAACTAGGGTTTCCTGAACTACAGATTGCGTGTTATAACTAGGGTTCACAAGTTATGAGATGGAACTAGGGTTTTATGACCTATTTAGGTTTAGATAATTAGATTTCTTAGTATCATTTAAGTAGAAACCAAAATTCCATATAACTAGGCTATGCACATACATGAAACAAAATGAATAGGGTTGAACATGGATCAGAAGTGGAAGTTCACATGCATGCATGACTTAGAAGTAGAAACACATGTACATGAATAACAAGAAAAATCAACTAAGGTTTCATGAATTATAAGAAATCCATGAGTATAGAGATGAGAGGCTATGTTATTTTCATTAAAGTAGAAACCAAATGGCCATATATCCCTAGGATACACTTACAAATTGAAAACCAACTAGGGTTTCATGAACTACAAATTGCATGCTATAACTAGGGTTCACAAGTTATGAGATGGAACAAGGGTTTTATCACCTCTTTAGGTTTAGATCATTAGACTAGTTAGTATAATTTAAATAGAAACTAAAATTCCATATACCTAGGCTATGCACATACATGAAACAAAATGAATAAGGTTGAACATGGATTACAAGTGGAAGTTCACATGCATGCATGACTTAGAAGTAGAAACACATTTACATGAATAACAAGCAAAATCAACTAAGGTTTTATGAATTATAAGAAATACATGAGTATAGATATGAGAAGCTATGTTATTTTCATTAAAGTAGAAACCAAAAGGCCATATAGCCCTAGGCTACACTTACAAATTGAAAACCAACTAGGGTTTCATGAACTACAAATTGCATGCTATGACTAGGGTTCACAAGTTATGAGATGGAACTAGGGTTTTATGACCTATTTAGGTTTAGATAATTGTATTGGTTAGTATCATTTAAGTAGAAACCAAAAGGTCATATACCTAGGCTATGCACATACATGAAACAAAATGAATAGGGAAAAATTAAGATACTTATGTGAACAATTTAATCCCATTGTCAATTGAAATCATCAATATAGAGTTCAGATTTATATGTGTTTTGTAGAAACTTTCAAGCACCAATGTATGATATTTGATGGAATTATGATTACCCTTTATGTCCAAAAAATGCACCTTCATAATAAGCAATAAGCATTTTAACAAAATTCAGATTTTGTTTAAAAACCAGCAGTAAATAAATGATTTAAACTCAGAATTTGCAGTTTGAGGTAATGATGGTAGGGTAAGGTTCTAGGGTAGTCTAGGATGGTTTAGGACGTGAGATGAGAAGGTAATGATGATGTTTAGGCAGCTGATTTATGACGTATTATTTTCAACCAGCAATAATTTAGGTAGTGTATGGTTAGGGTAGTGTACTATGGTATGGTTATGATGTTATGATGTTAGTATGGTATGGTATGGTATGTTAGTATGGCATGGTATGGTATGATGTTATGATGTTAGTGGTATGGCTATGATGTTATGATGTTATTATGTTAGTGTATGGAATTTAGTTAGTGTTTGGTATGGTTATGATGTTAAAAAGTTGACGATAGCCCTACATCGGTTGTTAATTGAACCATGATATTGGTATTTTCTTAAGGATGGATTTCTGAAGTTATATATCTTTCTGATTTTCATAGATATAATTCATTTTTCTTGGTCTCGTATGCATTTTTGATTACCGTTGTAGGATGTCCTAAACAGCTTATGATGTGGTGTCTAGTGATTATCTCCCATGGTGTTGATCTAGTGATTATCTCCCATGGATAACTTAATGGTTAGTTGATCTTAGTTAAAAGAGTCATACATTCTTCCTTGAAGTATTGGATATATTCAAATAGTTAGTACGATATGTCATGATGAGGTTTATAATATCATAATATCACATAGGTGAACCACACATTATCATTTTAATTAAACACATAATTAATGAAAGACATAGGTAAACATATCTAAAAGGCATATAATAAACATCATGTTCCAAAATCAAGTCAACCCTATATATAAATTTGAACCTTGCTTTATATTATATGTACATATAATGTTTTTCAAAAATGACATTCCATGTCCATAATACAAAATAGTGGATCAAACTGTACATCTATGTGTATACAAAAAAAACGTTACATGTATGTATCCCCCCTATACATTAATTCTACTTATCCCCCCTTTTACTGCAACTTTCAGTGTCTTGTGAGAAATCTATCTTTCTTTTCTGGCTACTCATTGGTGATCCCCAACGTTGAACAAGGGGGACAGATCTCATTTGTGGAGACTGCAGACAAACCAAAATTTGTAAGTTAGTTTACCAACCTATAAAAATTCTATGTACATTTGTTTGAATTCCAAACCAATATAACATTTTTACTTATTGTCCGTGAGTATGTTATGGTGGGTTGTGGTGTAAGTGATTGTGCCTCACTAGCAGCAACCCCGATTGGGTTCTCTTCAAGCACCACTTGCTCACTATCAAGCTGCATTAAATAATATATATGTCAATGTCAACAAATCAATGGGTGAACCAAAAAGATACTTGCATGTACAAATAAAACTATACTACATGGAGGACAATGACTTTTTCAAAGAAAGCAAGACATACATGTACCTTGGGGGGGGTAGAGAGGTGGGTGAGTGACAACCCCGATTGGGCCCTCTTCAAGCACCACTCACTCACTATCAACCTGCATAAAATAATATATATGTCAATGTCAACATATCAATGGGGGAAACAAGGAAAAAGATACTTGCATGTACAAAAAAACTATACTACATGGAGGGACGATTAGGGAAACATAGATACAAGATAAGCGATATATAAATATACCTGGGGGTTGTGAAGAGGTGTGTAACTAGTGGGTGGAACAAATGGCACCGGGTTAAAAGGATTGGGATATGCATTATCAAGAAAGTCTGCTCGATGGACATCTATATCAAACATAGGTTCCTATGTGCAAAAACATAAATATACAATTAGACAATTTCAAATAATTAAAAAAGTGCATGTTGAATCATTAAAAGAACAGTTAAAAGAAAGTGAGACATACATGTACCCGGTGGGGGGTCAGAGGTGGGTCACCATCAACATCAATTTGGTTATCTTCAAGCATCGTTGCCTCACTAGATTCTTGCATAAAATAACATATGTCAATGTCAGATAATAAAAATAAAACGAGACATATACTACATGGACGAAAAATGATGTTTTCAAAGAAAATGAAACATACATGTATCTGGGGGGGAGAGGTGGGTCTCCAACAACCTACATTTGGTGCTCTTCAAGCACCACTGGCTCACTATATGCTTGCAGAAAGCAACATACGTCAATGTCAGCAAATACAAAGAAAACGAGACATGTACATGGACAGACAATGATTTTTTCAAAGAAAACAAGACATACATGTACCTGGGGGGGGGTAGAGGTGGGTAACCAACAACATCGATTTGGTGCTCTTCAAGCACCATTACTTCACTAGATTCCTACATAAAGTAACATATGTAAATTTCAGATAATACAAATAAAACCAGACATATACTACATGGACGAAAAATGATTTTTTCAAAGAAAGTGAAACATACATGTACCTGGGGGGGGGAGGTGGGTCACCAACAACCTGGATTTGGTGCTCTTAAACACCACTACCTCATTATATGCATGCATAAAGTAACATATGTCAATGTCAGCAAATACAAAGAAAACGAGACATATACTACATGGACAAACAATGAATTTTTCAAAGACATGAACGAGACATACTTGCATGTACAAATTAAACTATAGTACATATACCTGTGAAAGGTGAGGAAGTGGGTCTCCATAGGGTGAACTAACTGCGAATCACCTAAATGGATGGGCATATGAATCAATCAAAAAGGTCGTTCGACTAGCATACATATCCTGCTATGTAACAAAGCATAAATACACAATTAGAAAATTTCTAATAACTAAAAGCATACATGTTGAATCATTAAAATCATAATTAAAATAATACCTGTGTTTGGGAATCTTCCTCTACATGCGAGGGAATTTCCTGGGATTCCACAAACTCATCATTCCCACCTTGCATAAAACATATTGTATCTATATTAAGATGTATTGAATGTTGCAATATCTACTTAGATATGTAAATAATGATGACAAATTGAAAAGTAAAGTTCTCATAGCTAATGGTGAAGCACCAAAATCATATGCAACATTGATCGCTGCATCAATGTCATCAACATCAACCGCCGAACTATGTGAATATGGGGTGTCATGGGACACTAGCTGTATATTTGCTCACATAAATTGTTAGATAATTAAATAGAAATAAATTACGAAACAATTGAAAACTGTGATATAAAAAAAAATATAATATGTAAAGAATGAGTTTTACTTACATATCAAAGTAATCCATCATCCCAGAACTCTGAAGTAGGCCCATAGCATATGCTTCCACACACTGTGCAAGGGTGTGGAATAACACGACTCTCTGCATCTCCAGTGCGATATGTAGCTCTAGTACAGTTTGGATACCTAGTAAGTGGATCCTAAGTGTGTGATGGGACAGCCTCAGAATTTCCAACCCCTTGGCCTACATTTCCTTGGACAACAATACCATGTTGAAGCAATGTATTTGCCAAGTCGAATAAGGCCTCCTGTGTATCAACAATCATGGGACCCATAGGAGGATATACTCGAGGGGTTTTTGGTGTACGTGGAGGGTGTGGCACACGGTTAGGATCAGTCCTAGCCCCTTCCATATCTTGGGAAATCCCATGAACCACACCCTGGAACTCTAAAATATAAAAATAGTTCACATGTTTCCCCAAGATAAATTCTGCATACAACTTCCTTAGGAAATAGAATGGGATGTCTCTATTCCCATGAGGATCTTCATTGAAGACCATGTACCAGCGATCCATTCAATTGGATTTCACATTTGTTCCATGCACCATTCTATGGAAATGTGTCGTCAACTATTGGGTGGAACCAATCTGGTGCTAGGGTCCCGGAGTAATGAAAACAATTGGTATTTGGTTATCTTTCTTTTTTTGACGTATTTATAGCTCAACCCATTGGAATAGTATTGCCTCATGGAATCTCTGTACATTATAATGTTGAAGAGTGCTTCTTGGGAATTGGAAATTGTGTTTTCTATGGTATCTAATGCCTCAGCTAATGATTTTCTTAAATGCCCCCCCCCCCCCCCCTCTAAATAGTGAGCTAAGGCACCTCAATGCACCCAAGCAAGCCAAAATATCTGAATTCTGGTCTTATTCCCCCTTTGTGTTTGGGTTTGTGTATGTATTTAGGTTGGGGTTTGGGTCTTGGTTATTAGTGGTTTCATTTTGCACATTTTCTTCCACATTTGTGTTCTCTATTAAGATTAAAATAACAAATTAAAAATTGTTTTAATATTTCAATGTTTTATTTAATTCAACATTTTTTAATAAATTTGTTTTAAAAATAACAAAAACTATAAAATTAACAAACACAAACAATAATTGAAATCAATTTTGAAGAAAATGACCACTTACCTTCCATTTTATCCAACTTGTGAATCGACCCTTCCAAATTTGCCTCCAAATTCGCTCAAGCTCCAATCGCCCTTCTGGTTTTTCGCACTCCCATTCCTCGCGGCCTTGACTGTGGAATGAGAAATTGAGGCCGAGGGCCTCTATTTTACTTTTGGTATTGCAAATCGCAAGTGCGATATATCGCACTTGCAATTTTTAACTCTTACAAAATGCATGTGCGATATATCGCACATGCGACATAGGATAACTAAGCTTAGCCTCAATTTTGGGCTCGGGTTTTCTTAACCTAGCCACAATAACACATATGCGTTATAGATTTACATTTCGGCCGTGCGTTTTCGATTTCTAAAGTCGCACTGAAAAGTGGGACCAACTTCGTGTGAGTGCCCCTAAGTAAAATTCACAAACTTTGTTCTTCTTTTAAACAATGAAACTTTGCTATATTTGAGAAAATTAAATTTTATTTTTTAATTCAAATGGTGGGTGAGAAGAAATCCTTTCCAATAGGAATTAATGTCATAGTGCATAGGCCCTCTTAGATGGTTTACAATGGAGCATATCCTCTACGCATTTTGTAGCTTTCATTGTTATGGACCAAATGTCAGAACAACATCAAAATAAAAAATAAAGTAATTTATGTCTTGACAATAAAAGAGATTATAGGAATAAGAAGTCTATTTTGAGGGGAACACATCCTTTAAAAATATATTAAATGCATAACTTGTGGTACTTATTAAAACTAATCGCTTCATTTATAAATAGGGGATAAAACGGGTACGGTGTATGATGTATCCTACACTCTAGGCCAACTTAATTATAGTCAATTTAATAATAATGGAGGGTTAGGACCCTAATTTTCCTAGTATTTAATTTTTTTATCAAGTCTTTGTAATTGATGGGGGGTTTTCTTTTGAGTTGGTCATGCTTTGTTTTGGATTATTTTGGAGGCCTATTCTCCCATTCAATTCGGCACTCCAAAATGGTTTCATTTCAAAGAGAAAGAGAGTGTCGATTTATATCATTTTTTGGTTCAAGAATAAATTTTTATTTTACATCTAAATTTGAACTTTTAATCCGTACTACCATAGTATGTACCAAAACATTTCTTTAATATAGAGACATGAAAAAACTTTTCATGTACCCATCCATCAATTTGACCAACAAAGGGGAATATTTATGAATTGTGGGTTTCTAAATTTTGCCCCATGTCCATAACATGAATTTATAAACAAGAAATGTATGTGCAATTTCAAAACATGACATAATTACAATTATATATATGTATGCATCATGCATAACAAGCATATTCATCACGGGAAGAAGATAAAATCATTCCACACTCATATGCAAGAAAACAATTATCTTATTACAAAATAGATCTGAGCAACTAGATATGTAAAAGTGATTTTCAAAAAATCATAGCTACCAACTACATATACCAGTCCTAATTTTGGATATGGGGTCACTAGGGAGAAGGAATCACCTACAAGCTTCTCTCTCTCATCCCACAGCCCTTTTTCTCTCATGCTTAGTTAAACTGCTTGCCTTTGAGCATTTACAAGGATCTCACTCAACTATCTGAGACATGGAACTCTTTTCTACTTCCCCACACAACATAAGGAAGGGATTTCCCTTAGCTTATCCATGGTTCCCTCAGGAAATCCAACCCTTACAATGCTTACCATTATCTACAAAATGAGTCTAACCTGTTGTATGTTGTTGGAGACTTGTAACATCAATCCATGGATTCTCAATCATTCATAACTAGAAAAACATAATGGGTAAAAGTTCATATCTTTCTTAGTCTCTATGGTCATGAACAACCATCTATTTTCTCTAATGCCTGAAATGCTTTGTACACAATTCCAATTTCTAGATATTATTTTCAGTATAATAAAGATAATGGAAATGAAGACAATAGCATGAGAAAACTATACGTAGTGTAAAATCTACCTAAGAATGAGTGGTATAGTCCAAACGAGATGAGAGGATGGTGATAAGACAAATGACATAACTTTTGACCAATGAAGAGAGGGATTTTACAACTGTCATAGAAATATATTCATCCCATGCTTCCATAAATGCATGATACAATTTTTCCCAACCAACCTCACACATGCATTCAGTGATTGGATTTAATATTAAATAAAGGAAGTAATTGGTTTATTTATAGATTTGTTTGAATCCTCATAAATGCATATTTTGTTTCATATTATGTCAATTACTTAGTTTCATCCGATTTTCAATCATGTGATTTTGGTTGATCTATTCAAGGTTGAGGCAATAGTTCAATTCCCCCCCCATGAAACGTGCATCAATTACACATCCTCTAAGGAATTTAGGCTAAGTTCTTGTGTTGTTTCGTTACCAGATACATCAAGATTATGAAAGGATTCATTAACCTTTTGAAGAAATGGGTCTCATTCATTTGCGGCGATCACACTCAAATATCTTTTAACACATTTATGTCTGCCCCACTACTAAGTCCACCCGAGTATAGTAAATATTTTCTTCTATATCTAGTGTAATTTTAATCAACCATTGGAATGGTTTTTTTTCAAGAAGATGAGCTACATCAAGAACTTGGTGGGACCCAAGCTAAGGTATTCACATGTTGAGAAGTTGGCATTGGCAGTTGTTCCCATTGTCCAAAGAATATGACAGTACATCATTCTAAGATTAACAATAGTGATCATGGATGTTGATCCATTTCAACATATTTGTCTCAATGCATTATCAATGGAAAATACAATAAGTGGTTTTAGTTCTACAAGAGTTTGACTTAGGATTTGCGTTAGCAAAGTTGAAAAAGTCATTGGCATTTTTTGAGCTTATGCTGGAGCTCCCAGGAGAAGGTGAAGAATCAATTGAGAACGAGTCATTACTATACAAGCATGTATTCCTCATCAACTCGAATGAACCCTAGCATGGAAACATATTGGTGTTCCTCCAAACTCAGAGGGTCTTGTCTCAATTATCCTATGAAGACAGATGATGTATTTGTTATCAAGAAAAACACTGTCTTTTCTTATTATAGGTGATACATTAGACCATCAAGGAGTTGATATGATAGTTAAGAAATGTATATCTCACAAATAAGTCAAGAAGGTCTTGATTGATTTCCATACATGAGAATGTGACAATCACTTATCAAGGTTAGCTACAACCCAAAATATATTACAAGAAGGATATTTTTAGCCTTATATATATATATATAAATATTATAGTGTCACATGTGTCAAATGTTCACTAGGAATATGCGTACACACCCTAATCCACTATATCTTGACATTTCTATTGGACCCTTCCCAAAATGGGGTGTATAATTCATGACTTGTAACTCAACATTGCTGTAATGCCATAAATACATCGTTATGACCATGGACTATTTTTCCAAGTGGGACAAATCCATGCCTACCATTACATGCGATGATGACATAGGTACAAAGTTCATGTTTAATAAGAACATATCTAGATTCGGTATTCCCAAAATTATTGTCATTAATAATGGCAGTCTTTTTTATTATAAGATGATGATGGAAGTAACTACCAAGATTGGTTTTAAACATGATTTCTCTTCACCATACTATCCACAAGTAAATGGAAAAGTAGAGGTTGTCAATAAGTCCTTGAAAACCATGTTGTAATGGACAATTAATAGGATCAAGAGAAACTGGTATGTTATTCTTTATCCAAGGATTTGGGAATATAAGACTTCGGTGAAGACTACTATAGCGTTGACGTTGTTCCAACCTATTCATGGATTTGAATTTGTATTACTGATTGAGTGTGATTATTCCTTCACTAAAAATAACAATTAAAGTCCTTCCTGACACTATCCAATTAGAAGAAAGCATAGTTTACCTGGAGAAACTAGATGAACATAGAAGGGATGTTGCTACTACAAATGAGGCACATAAAAGGGTGTCAAGGATTAGTCTGTTAATTTTTTCCATCCCCGTGTCTTCTCTAAAGGAGACATGTCATTTTTTTGCAACTGGGATCATGAAAAACTAGGGTAAGAGAAATTCAACTCAATCTGGATCAATTCTTACATTTTGAGATTAGTTTTGAATAAAGGAACCTATGAACTAGAAGGAGGGAGATGTGTTGAGTGTGCCTAGAAATGGGATCTACTTGAATAGGTATTACACCTAGGTAGAAACATCTTGGGAATTCCTTGAATTTGTTATATTATGAGTATCTAGATTTCATTTCATGTACTATTATTTCTTTCAGTCCCCACTCATTGTGATTTGTGCTTGATTGAAAGATGAAATCAAGAGAACTTGTATTTCCTTGTGAATTGTTGATTTTATATTATTGGTTGCGTGCAAGAAGATGATGGATTTTTTATATGCAATCCTACTTTTAGGAAACACACTCATGATACATAAAAATACAATGCACCCGCATTATGTAATGGTTGGTTTGGTTAAGCTTGAGCTTGGCATGTAATAGGACATGGAGGTTAGGCTAAGAAAAACGTGCACGTAATTTATAGTTACAAAACACACACACATTTTATAGTTACAAAACACACATTCTTGATGGAGAATAAAAATGTGCACGCATTTTGTAGAATAAAAAAAACACATGTTATGGAGAACCCCAAAAAATGGTTTTAGTGCATGGATATAAAATGAATAAAAATAGTAGTTTGCATCATCAAGACTTAAGACCTATAGTAATATTTTAGCATCATCAAGAACAACATCTCAAACAACCATTCCTAAACTCCCAAGAGCATAATGTTTCTTTGTGTTGTAATATGGACACCATTAGGAGACTTTAAGAACTGAGTATGGGTCATAGTCCCTTGACCATGCTTGGGGGAGGAAACTCAATACTTATTGCCTAAAGGTAGTTTTTAAGGCTTGAGGTCCATGAATAAGGAATCAAACATGCACATAGGACCTCTGTATGTGATATTTTGCATCTAAGAGAGAATATGTAGTGCATTAGAATTCTCTTAGCAAGAGGAACATATCTGTATACATGGTTGAGGGAGGAAACCTATTCCTTTGGCCCTAAATGAATCCTATAGACATATAGGGCCAAGAAAAACACCTCAAACAAACACACATGATCTCTTAAGGGAATATATATATATATATATAAGGGAAAATAAAAAATATGGTGTCCACTTCTGGTGCACACATGTCGAGTTTGCAAACTCCAATATTCACAGGAAAGAATTATGAATATTGGCCTCTAACAATGAAGCCTTTGTTCAAAGGACAAGATGTATGGGAGATAGTCCAAAATAGCTATAACGAACCAACATATATGGAAGCATATCATAATCTCACGCAAGCTGAGAAGGATGCCTTGAGGGAATAGAGGAAGAAATATGGAATGGATATGTTCTACATACACCTAGCCATGCATGAAAGCATACTCCCAAGAGTAGCAACATCAAATATCGCTAAGTAGGCATGGGATACTTTGGAAATTGCCTATTAAGGTTTGGACAAGGTAAAGACTTCTAAGTTCCAAATTCTTAAAAGAGATTTTGAATCTATGTCAATGAAATACATAGAGTCAGTACACTCATTCTACACTCAAGTTGTTGGTATGATAAATCAACTGAAATCTCATGGAGATAATATAGAAGACAGAAGGGCTGTTGAAAAAATTCTTAGAATCCTTCCCCATAAATTTGAATCATTGGTCGTGACCTTGGAAGAAAACAAGGACATGTCGTTGTTTACCATTGATGACTTGCAAGCCTCACTCATCAATCGTCAACATAGAATCTTTAGATCAAATACATCATTAGAAGGTGCATTTGCAGCACAATCATCTATGAGTCGTGGAAGAGGCAGGGGGGAATTTAATTCTAGACGAAGAGGAAGAAGTTTTTCCAGAGGAGCACGCAGCAGCAGTCCTACAAATTTCACTAGTAGAGGACAAAATCAGAACCCTAGTCATCCAAGTGGTCACAAGTTTGATAAATCAAACACTCAATGTCATTATTGTAAGAAATTTGGTAATTATGCATATGAATGCAGGAAGAAGCAGTATGACCAAGAAAGGCAAAGCCAAGAGCACCCGACCAACACCAACACTTTGTCGAGTGCATTGTTGTTGGCATGTGAATCCCCACTTGATTGTAATGTTGTCCAAGAAATCCCACATGACACTTGGTATTTAGATCCAGGTTGTGGTAATCATATAACTAGTAATTTAAGTTTGTTTTCCAGTCTAGATAAATCAGTTCAAACTAATGTCACACTTGGAAATAACTTCCAAGTCATTGTTTTGGGAAAAGGTATTGTTGATATTCTAACCAAACAAGGCGAGCGAAAGAACAAGCCTGGTGTTTATGATGTTGAAGGACTGAAATTTTTTTTGTTGAGCATTGGACAACTAATACAAAAAGGATACAGAGTCTATATTGAAGATAATCACTAAGTGATTAAGGACAAGCATCCAAGAAACCAGCTGATAGCAAAATTTCCAATGACAAGCCATTGTTTGTTTCCATTGAGGATAATTCCAGACATGAAAGGAAAGACAAATACAGGAGCTGCATTCAAGGAAGAAAGCTGCCGAAGTAGACAAGCACTTCGACAAGAAATAAAATGACAGCGCTGATTTTCAAGCTTAGTTTCAAGCAAAAGTTTAGGATGAGTCATGAATGTGGCATTTTAGATTTCGACATATGAATTTTGGTGGGATGAATTTATTACACACAAAGAATATGGTGAAAGGATTGTCATTGATTGACAAACCAAAGAGAGTTTGTGAAGGATACATTTTTTGCAATCAACATAGAGAGAATTTTCCAGTCGAAAAGTCATATAGGGCATGCACACCACTTGAGATTGTGCACTCTGATATGTGTGGTCCATTGCAGACATCATCCATGTGTGGCTGCAATTATTTCCTTTCTTTGATTGATGACTACTCAAGAAGAACATGGGTATATTTTATAAAACATAAATCCGATGCATTTAGTTTCTTTCAACATTTCAATGCACTCATGGAGAACCACAATGGACATCGCATCAAAATATTAAGGACTCACAGAGGCAGTGAATATGTCTCGAATGAATTCCTAAATTTCTGTAAGATCCATGGAATACACAAGCAATTCGTTGCATGGTAAACACCTCAGCAAAATAGTGTCGTCGTAAGAAAGAACATAACCATTATGGAGATGGCGCGCAACATGATGGCAGCCAAGCATTTTTCAAATGAATATTGGGTTGAAGCAGTCGCAACTGCTATATATATTATGAATCGGTGTCCGAAAAAGACTGTGCATAACAAAGTTCCTCAAGAACAATGGACAGGTATGAATCATAGTGTTTCTCATTTAAAATTTTTTGCTTGTGTTGCATATGCTCATGTTTGAGATGAGCTGAGAAATAAACTAGACAACAAGGAACAAAAATGTACTTTTGTTGGTTACTCTAAAGACACAAAAGCATACAAGTTGTATGATCATGTCACAAGGAAAGTAATCATTGGTCGATATGTTCGATTTGTCGACAATGAATCATGGGATGGAACCGTCAAGAAGAATGTCAATATTGTGTCGAATGTCAACCATGATGACATGGGAGATGAAGTGGTTCAAATACCACATGT
This sequence comes from Pseudotsuga menziesii, assembly GCA_001517045.1. Taxonomy (NCBI): domain Eukaryota; kingdom Viridiplantae; phylum Streptophyta; class Pinopsida; order Pinales; family Pinaceae; genus Pseudotsuga; species Pseudotsuga menziesii. The sequence goes on from LPNX010163952.1 coordinate 52,336, forward strand.
AAATCAAAATGTCACAGCACCATGGATTCCCCTAACACCATGACATGGTTCAACACAAGGAACATCGACACAAGTCACAAATGAAGCTACGCCAACAAGCACAACAAGAGGACAACATACTCGATCAAGCATTTCGTCGAGGTCGACATCGACAGATCCAGTGAAGACAGGAAGTTCGCGTGAAATATATGAAGTCGGCACACCAAATTCATTCTCTCTCTTTGCATTCTTTCTCAAATATATGATCCACTAACATTTGAGGAAGTTGTCGAAGATGAAGTATGGGAACAAGCCATGGATGAAGAAATAGAATGCATTAAGAAGAATCAAAGATGGGAGTTGGTGTATGTACCAAAAGATAAAGATGTAATCAACATCAAATAGATTTACAAGACCAAGCAAGATGCTGATGGGAAAGTGCAAAAGCACAAGGAAAGAATGGTCGCAAGAGGGTTTACACAACATCTTGACATAGAATTCAATGAAACTTTTGCACCTATCGCACACATCGATACAGTTAGAACAGTTCTGGCCATTGCTGCACAAAACAAATGGTATGTTTATAAAATGGATGTTAAATCAACATTTCTGAATGGCTATCTGGAGGAGGAAGTGTATGTGGAACAACCACAAGGATATGAATTTCTAGGACAAGAGCACAAATTGTACAGGCTAAAAAAAGGAACTCTATGGCCTAGACCCTGGTAGAGTCACATTGATTCCTATCTCACCCAAAATGGATTTCACAGAAGTGAAAGTGAACCGGCATTGTACACCAAAGTTAATGAGCAAGGTAAGATGTTAATTGTCTTCCTATATGTAGATGATTTAATATTTATTGGTGGCTTTGGCATAAAATATTTTAAAGTTGTCATGGAACGAGAATTTGAAATGATTGATTTTGGGATTATGAAATTTTTCTCGGGAATTGAAGTCCAGCAGTATCAAAGTGGTATATTCATATCACAGTAAAAGTATGCAAGTGCAGTTTTAAAAAGATTTAATATGTCAAATTGCAAGACAACCCCAACACTAGTAATAACAGGTTTAAAATTGAGAAATGATGATGATGGATCGACTGTAGATACTACGTTGTTTAAAAGGCTTCTTGGTAGCCTTATGTATTTAACAGCAACAAGACTAGACATCATGTATTGGGTAAGTCTAATCTCAAGATTCATGGAGTCACCAAAAGATTCCCATTGACAAGCAGCTAAAAGAATTATGAAGTATGTATGTGGCACAAAGGATCTTCGTATACACGACCGTTGTCTTTGTAACCCACGTACGCCTCCTAAAAATGTCAAAAAATACATATTTTGAAATTTGGGTAGTTTGGGTAGTTATGCAACTAAATCCTTTAGTTGTAACTACTTTGTCTTCGACCCTAACTCTTCATTAAGCATATAAATAGAGGTAGGGAGGTTCCTGAGAGGAGACTTGAATTTTTGCATTGTTATGCTGGAGGAACCGGGACTCTCTTTTCCCACACCTTTTACCTAGAAGCATTCTACTTGTGTTGCATACCTTGGAGCCTGAGTTTCTTGGAGAAGAGAAGCAGCAGAACCGGATCAAGGTTTCGTGAGGTGCCAAACTTGAAGAGAAGGTATACTTGTACTTGTTTTCAAGATTAATAAAGATTTGATGTCCTTCTTCTTCCCAAATCAATGTGTCTTGTATATTGAATATTTGATTATGATTATTTGATGTTATTTATCAGATTATGTTTTCATGTTTCATTGAATGTAATCTCCTTTCATATAGTCTATTTGGTTTGAGGAAGGTATAATTCATTTTGAAGGTCTCTTGGAGCAAGAGGAGCAAGAGGAGAAAGAAGAGGATTGAAGGGCTGCTTGGATCAACCTTCGTTTGGCTAAGGTATGAACCATTCTAATCTCTGAAACTTGCTTATGTATACTTGCAGAACCATTTGCATCCACCTTTCAACCCCAATACGTTGATGGCCTCTTAAACCCTATCCATAGGAAAATTTCCTTTCCAACAGAACTGGCGACTCCACTGGGGAGGGCCTTGTCTATTTAGGGTTTCTCTATATTTCTTCCAACCTTTTGTAAGGTTTCAAGTCCTTCTTACAAGTTAGAAACACCTTTTGAGTTTGTTGGAACACCTTTCTTGCCTTCCTAGGTCAGTTTTTTATCCTTTTTGTGCCTTTTGTCATCCATACGCAACTTTCAGGCTAAACAATAGCATGTCTGTGTTGTATACACAACTTGCACTACCTGCAACCTGTGTGTCATACACGACCTGCCTTACGGCAACCCGCATATGCACCTAAATCTGTGTTCTCTCATCATTTTTTAGGGTTTTTGGGTGATTTGAGGACTATTTGTAGGGTCTTCAAGGGTCATCTGCATGTGTATGAATCCTAAGAGGTTGTTTTATCTCTGTTAGGTGCTCTTTGCCTATCTTGTAAGTCTCTTTCAAGTCTTTGAACTTGTTTTTACTGCTTTCCCCCCACCTCCTTCTTTGGCTAGACCTTGTTGGACAAGGTATTGAGCAACCTCTATTTGTAGGTTTAGATTGATACTTGGGACTTCTTGACCTTTGTTTATGTCAATATTATTACTCAATATCTTCATTCCAAAGTTGTTGGCTTGTAACCTTTGTGAGCCTTCCTTTCAAGAGAGGTTGATATCCAACTTTAGGGAAACCTAGGGTTTGTTTGTGGGGTGTAGAGTAGTTGTCTATTTGCTTTGCTTACAGTACTTGCTTGCATTAGTTGATAGGTCGTTTTTTATTTTACATTTATAAAAGAAAAATAAAAAACACATGTTTGCTTTATAATCATGTAGATTAGGTTTTTAGTCTAGATTGCATGGCATATCATTGTTTTTAAAAAATAAATAAAAAAAAATTGTTCTTTTGTGGCTTTCAAGTTTCTATTTGAAAAAGAAGAAGAGAATAGTTTTTGCTTTTTGCATTTCATTTCTCTTTGTTTAGTCATTTTGTTTCAGCTTTGAGTCAAAACACCACATAAGTTTCACACCATTTACCCTATGACTAAAAACAACCCTTAAAATAAACGATATCATTTAAAAATTATTTGTAAGTTTTATTTGTTAGGGTTAACCTTGACTCGGGATTAAGTCAAAGGTGGTTTAGGTATTGCACATGGTTTGGGCACATGGTTTGTTGTAGCCCATGGTATTGCATGTGATTAATCCTTTATAAGGCTTGAGGAGGCTCCATTGTAAAGTGGTCTGGAGGTGAGCAGTGGCTAGCTCATCTCACCCGGATGGCCGATTTTGGCCATGTAATGAAGATCTTCATTGGTACTGGTTTTCCTTGCATGGGGTTTCTAGGGTATATCTTGTGTCTATGTTAATGTTGCTCATGATAATGTTTATTTCTCACTCATTATTATGTAAATGATGCTCATTTTGACCTAACAACTGGTATCAGAGCCATGGTTTGGCTTGGTTATGCTCGTTGGTGTTTCTATGTTGAATCAAATTGTGGGGTGCATGTTCAGTGGTACCCGACACCCTAGCAGTAATTTTTTGATCCATGTGAAAATTAGCCGTAGGCAAGTTTGGATTTCTCTGGATGCTAAAAGCACAAGGTATCCCTCTTATGCGCAAAGAAGGGATGTTGCATCAAGTGTGGAATGAACCACTAGGTAGGTACGAGGGTGGCAGGTGTACTCGTAGCCTAGCTTGATGTGGATCGAAGAGGTTGAGTCTTCGATTACAGGAGAAATGGTACAGTGGCCGATGACCCATGTAATCCGGTAGATGGATTTTTCTTTATATGGACATCAATGACAGAGTTTGGATGTAGGTACAAAGGGAGCATGGCAAAAGACGAGCAAGGAAGTGAGCATGGAAAGCGAGAGGATGAAGCAACGGATGGTGATGGTGTAGTCACCATGAAGGCACAAAAAAAATGTAATGGAGCGGTTTGCATGTAAATGGGCATATGGCTATAAGACCTGGTAAGGCATGCATACCCTTGGTAACTCACCGATAAAGTCAGGAGATAGACCTAGGTGATAGAAGGGGTGTATGTAAGATTCCTCGGTAAATACTTGAGGGGAGTTGGTGATTACTCCAAGTCAAGTTTAAAGGGGGGATTGTTAGGGTTAACCTTGACTTGAGATTGAGTCAAAGGTGGTTAGGTCTAGCACATGGTTTGGGCACATGGTTTGTTGTATCCCATGGTATTGTCCCATGGTATTGCATGTGTTAACCTTAACTTGGGATTAAGTCAAAGGTTGTTAGGTCTAGCACATGGTTTGGGCACATGGTTTGTTGTAGCCCATGGTATTGTCCCATGGTATTGCATGTGATTAAGCCTTTATAAGGCTTGAGGAGGCTCCATTGTAAAGTGTCCTGGAGGTGAGTGGTGACTAGCTCGCTTGGCCTGGATAGTCGGTTTTGGCCATGTAATGAAGATCTTCATTGGTGCTGGTTTTCCCCGCATGGGGTTTCCAGGGTATATTGTGTGTCTATATGTGGTTGCTTGTGATAATGTTTATTTCTCGCTCATTATTATGTTAATGTTGCTCGTTTTAACTTAACAACTGGTATCAGAGCCATGGTTTGGCTTGGTTATGCTCGTTGGTGTTTCTATGTTGAATCAAATTATGGGGTGCATGTTCGGTGGTACTCGACACCCTAGCAGTAATTTTTTGGTCCATGTGAAACTTAGCCATAGGCAAGCTTGGATTTCTCTGGATGCTAAAAGCACAAGGTATCCCTCTTATGTGCAAAGAAGGGATGTTGCATCAAGTGTGGAATGAACCACTAGGTAGGTACGATGGTGGCAGGTGTACTCGTAGCCTAGCTTGATGTGGATCGGAGAGGTTGAGTCTTCGATTGCAGGAGAAATGTGAGATGGTTTAATCTCAGTTTTGGGGCCAAGATTGATGAGCCATGTATGTGAAGAGAATTCCTAGAGAACTGGCGGTTACAGCGGTCGATGACCCATGTAATCCGATAGATGGATTTTCTTTATATGGACATCAATGACAAAGTTTGGATGTAGGTACAAAGGGAGCATGCCAAAAGACAAGCAAGGAAGCGAGCATGGAAAGCGAGAGGATGAAGAAACGGATGGTGATGGTGTAGTCACCATGAAGGCACATTAAAAAAAAAAAATCTAATGGAGCGGTTTGCATGTAAATGGGAATATGGCTGTAAGACCTGGTAAGGCATGCATACCCCTAGTAACTTATTCGTAAAGTTGGGAGATAGACCTAGGTGATAGGGGGGTGTATGTAAGATTCCTTAGTAAATATTTGAGGGGAGTTGGTGATTACTCCAAGTCAAGTTTAAAGGGGGGATTGTTAGGGTTAACCTTGACTCAGGATTAAGTCAAAGGTGGTTTAGGTCTTGCACATGGTTTGGGCACATGGTTTGTTGTAGCCCATGGTATTGTCCCATGGTATTGCATGTGATTAATCCTTTATAAGGCTTGAGGAGGCTCCATTGTAAAGTGGTCTGGAGGTGAGCAGTGGCTAGCTCATTTGGCCTAGATGGCCGGTTTTGGCCATGTAATGAAGATCTTCATTGGTGCTGGTTTTCCCTGCATGGGGTTTCCAGGGTATATTGTGTGTCTATCTTGAATGTTTCTTGCAATGTCTATTTTCTCGCATATTGTTATTTAATGTTGCTCGTTTTAACCTAACATTATTTTATAGGGTCATACACCAACTAGCCCAGGCTAGACTTGTGGGATAGGGAGTTTATGCTCCCCACAAGTATAAAATTTCAAACGTAGTTGGCCAATCACTAGGTAAAACTTTTTCTATGTTGATTGTATCTGGGAAGCTCCTCTCAAACGGGAGCTAAGCACGAGGCTGCATGGAGGCTTGGACTGAGGAGATAACCCTTTGATTCCTTATCAAAGCGTAGACCAAGTTTTTTGCGCATTTGGGGATTCTGTATTAGACAGGATTTTGGGCTTTGATACCCTGCCCATGCGTATGAAACAGGCTTGTGACTATCCCCCTAGACTGTTAATATAGTTAAGGTATCCTTTAGTCTCTTTGACATCTAGGGTTCATGCATAGGTACACCGAAAGGTTATTTATGATTGACCTTGGACGGGCTTGGAAGGTAACCTTGGTAGAAGGTGTGCGAGGGTGGTGGGTGATTCCTTCACTTGTTCCTAAGAACATCTACAAGGACGCCAAGTAACTGTCTATCAACTTTCTTCTGGAAAGCATATCTTATACTTGTTTGTCTGTTTGGCTTTAGGAATTTCAGTGAGTGCTCTGTGGTTTGTCTCTACTTAGTGTGCCTTCAGGTGTATGCTTTTTACTTTTGGTTGTTTTTCAACCTCAAACTTTGTCTCCTAGTTTGAATATATGGCTAGCACCCCTTTGAACACCAACCAAGAGATCCCCATGATGGAAACTCCTTGTACTATTCCTCTCACAAGAAATGTTGGTGTTCCCTTGATGGCCACCATAAATCTACCTGGATTCACCCTAGGGATACTGGTGTGGTTTTTTTCCACTCCAACTACCCTGAATGCTCATGATTATTCTCAAGTGAGCTCCTTATATCAAGGGCATCAAAACACTACTTCCCCTTCACCTGTAGTTGATTCTCCTCCTCTTTCTACCTCATGCGGTGAAAGCATTGATACTAGTAACCTGCAGTCTAAAAGGAGTAAAAGAAGAAGGAATAGGAAGAAGGAACATAAGTAAAGGGGCACCCGTTCAACTTCTGTATGTCAAGTTGAACCTCGCCACCTAGCCTCTGTGGTTCATGCTGGGGGAACCTATCCAACCTCTGCAGGTCATGTTGGATCTAAGCACTCAACCTCTACAATTCAAGTTGATCTTCACCATCCAGCCTATGTTCATCATGCTGGTGGGATCCTTCCATCCTTTCCAGGTCACATTGGATCCAGTCACTTAGCATCTGATGTTCAAGTTGAAACTCCCCATCTAACATCTGCAAGTCATGTTGGATCCATCCACCCAGCCTCTGAATTTCATGCTGGGGGCACACACTCAACTACTGCAAAGCATGTTGATCCTAACCATTCAACCTCTGTTGTTCATGTTGGTGGTGCCCATCCAACCTCTCTAGGTCATGTTGGACCCAGTCTCTCAGCCTCTGTAGGTCATGCTAGGGGCAGTCTCTTAGCCTCTATAGTTCATGCTGAAGACAATCCGTCAACCACTGCGAGTCATGTTGACACTATTGAAAAGACTACCCATTTCAAAACACAATCCCAAGTTTCCTTGTAAGCTTTGTGAGGGAGACCACCTTACTTGTAAATGTCCTTCTATTGTAGAAGTTCGAAGAGTTTGGTTTCATGGTCATCTCGTTTTTGAACATCCTCAATATTTTCAACAACCAACCTCTCTTAGTCAGGTTGGACCCAGTCACCCGGCCTCTGGTGGTCATGCTGGGGGAAAACTATCAGCCTCTATAGATCATGTTGAGAGAAAACAGTTAGCCACTGCTAGTCATGTTGACACCATTGAGAAAACTGGTCGTTGGAAGTGAAAACTTAAGTTCCCTTGTAAGCTATGCAAGGGAGATCATCTTACTCACGAGTACCCTGCTATCGCAGAGGTGCGAAGAGTGTGGTCCGAGACTCAAGAATTTCCTTCTCCTAAACAACCTATAGTTTCTCAACAACCTACTCAACCTTTGGTTGATCCAGTGGTTGAACCAATCTCATATTTGGTCGATCCCACTCTTCTTTCTAAGAGTGATCCTAATGTGATTGAACCAATGTCATCTTTGGTCAATCCCACTCTCCCTTCAGAGAGTGACTTTCATGAAGTGGTTGAATCGATTCCACTATCGATCAATCCCACTCTTCCTTTGGAGAGTGAAGTGTCTGCTAGTCACATTTTCTTCACTACCAATTCAAAACTTACTGAACAAGGGGGCACTGAACTCACTTCAGATCAACCCCCACCAAGCTCTCGAAGTCGCACCTTCCTTCTGATGCACCTTTCTAGATAAAGGTCAAAGTTGAATCATACATGATTGCTCATTGTATTGTTGATGAAGGAGCCCCAGTTAGTATCTTGTCTACTCATTCTTGGGGAGGCATGGGATATCCTATCCTTGTGTCGACTACTAGTCAGTTGCTGGCGTTTGATAGAAGAACTTGTATAGCCTTGGGAATTCTTGCTCAAACACTTGTTACTTTGGGTGGGAAGACCGTCTTAGTTGACTTCATGGCGATAGAAGACCCCTTGGACTTCAATATGCTCCTTGGACGTGATTATGTCTATGCCATGCAAGTTGTAGTGTTAACATTCTTTCATGTGATGTAATTTAATCATGGCAAAGAAATTGTCAGTATTGATCAGTTGAATTTTCTTGATCCCTCTCCTAACCCAAGTAGAGACCATGTTTTTCCTTTATTGATTCCCAGTGTTTCTATAGACACTACCCCACCACATGTGAGCTATGTGGCCTCATGCCCTTTGCGGTCAATTTCTACTGAGAAGCAGCCTCTATTTTCATGCTTACCTTCCCGGGAATTGGTCCCAGCAGTTGACCGGGTGAGTCATCCTATACAGACTGTGGAGCCTTCTCTCCACTCTGTCGATCTATTTGAAATTTTAGACATGTGTCCTATCTCAGATGATCTCCTTCCTTCGGATGAAGTCTTCCTAGAGTCTTTGATACAGTCTGACCTTCTCTTGGATGTTGGTTCAGTGGTGACTAAGTATAAGATTGATTTTCCTAGTAAGCTTGACCTTTGTTCTTATGTTGGTCTTATTGAGTCTCTTGACTCTTCCTTTGAACAGCAAGTCAGTGATCCTGATGAGATTGATTTTTCTTATGAATTTTTCAACTCCCGCGATACTGAGTTTGTTCCTGCAAACTCTATATCCCTTGTTGATTTTTTCTCTCCTTCTGAGGTTGATCTTACTGATTATAAACACTCGATCCTTGGTGCTATAGAATCTTCTTCAATTGATTCTACCTTGACTTTACCTTTTGTAGAAGATAACAAAGTCACATGTGTTTCTACCAAAGTGACCTGCATCTGATCGTTTCTTCTGAATATGATCCTAATGTTGTTGTTTCTTGGAGACAGGATTTGTAGTTGGATTCACAACTGTTTACTGACCTCGCCTTGTTGTTCAAGTTGTAACTACATTTGCATGTTCCCTGCTCGCACTTATGATCCTGATGCCAACTTCCACACTTTTAGCTCATTGTATAAGCCCTCATCTTTGTTCTCATCGTCACTAAGCCTTGTATCATTTTTCCTTTTAAAATTGACACCTTTGACCCTAAGGAGACATTCCCCGAGTGTCCTTATATTTCTCACTTTCCTTGCATTATGCATAGGTTTGTTCCTTGCACTTGGAACTAGTTTCTCCTGTCTATGACACTCGTCTCCTCGCATTTAGAGCATTCTTTCTGCTATCCTTCGAGCTCATTAAAAACAGTAAGGAGGCTGCGAGTTGACTTTTATAGACTCATTAAAACTTCACGAGAAATATATTGAGCTTCTTTAGGCCCAGGTTTGACTCCTCAAAATAGACTTGACTGCCGAGTAAACGTTTCCATTCAGGCTTGTTAAGAATATGTGAATGGGCATCCACATTGGTGGTAGGTTATCGCTTTCTCGGACCATGTGGAATAATATGAGAAAGGAACACTCTCTTTTCTTTGGAATTGAGAAGAGTATTCTCAGGCATAGGTTTATCACTTTTCAGGACCTGAGGGACTAAACTTAAGGAAAAGGAACCCTTGGTATGAGGTTAGTTTTCTCTTTTTTGTGCTCTGGACCAAAACATGAAAAAGATTTCGAGTGTACTTTATGTCCTTGTCATGCTCGTTAAACCCTAAAGAACAAAGAATCGATTTTATTGTTGTAAGCCCCATTTCTCGTAATCAAATGGATCTTTCTAAGTGATCTTTCCTTCCTTCACACTCGTAAAACTCAGGCTATATGCTACCTTTGAAGGAGCGTTGGGTAGGTGGTAATTTAACCCTTTTCGGACCTTCTTGACTAAGTACGAAAAAGGTGCGCATTTTCTTCTTCGGAAGTTAAGAGAGTTCTTCTGTGGTTTGTTCTATATTTTTTCGGCCTTAGGAGACTAAATTGGACGAAAAAGGACCCCCCCAGAGTCTTCTTTGGAGTTTTCAGACTCTCTTAACTATGAAAACATCGTCGAGCAGGTCCTAGTTCAGGCTCGTAAAATCCACGAATCAGTTCTTTATCAAGCATTCTTTTGTCTTTTCTTCAAGCTTTCCAAAAATGAAGATGGTCCTGAGTTTTCTTTCTTGGACTCGTTAAACCTTTACAAGAAAGAGGGGAAGGGAAGTTCATTCACACTTTTTTTACATCATGGCAGCAAGTCTTTTTTCCTTGAACAAAGCACCAGTTTTGAGTCTATCAACAGTTGGGTCCTAGTATTTTGACCTTATCCTGATTCAGAGTTTCTTACTCCTCCAGTTGGTCTCTTTTCCAAATATATGGGGAATCTGTCAATGTCTCCTACATTGCAAATTTGTGTCGTTGGTCCTTTTGTGTCAAAAGCTTCCTAAGTCACTTTTTGTGTCGTGATCACTGTTCAAGGATTAAAACTTTGTCATCCATTCTGCAGTTGCCTTGACCTTTTGTGTCGGCCATTCCTTGGTATTATTTCATTATATCATGTCTTCAACAATCTTTGTCATGAAATTCAGTACCAATTCTAGATCCAATTAGTCTTTGACTTACCTCGTGTTGGATGATGAAGGATTCCTTAATTCCTTCCTTCCAATGGATCTCTTCCTATCAACTGCAACACATCTTGCTCTGGCAATGAGATTTAGAGTTTTAAGACAGTACCTTGGGGATTGTAGTCATCAGTGGCAATTTCCATCGCTATTGGGTTGTGGGAATACCTTAATGTCTCATACTCGATGAATTCTTCAAGTGTTCAAATTCATGTCCTTGTAATCACACTTGTTAGAATGTACTAGGTACCTTGGGGAACATTTTCATTAACAGTGGTTTCCCTCGCGTTTGTTAACGGTTCTCACTATTGACTGGTAATCAAACGGTTTCCTCCATGTTCAACTTCAGCTCCTTTATTCGTATGGTTAGGATTTGTACCTTTTGGGTGGTTTGGATTGAATACCTTGGGCCGACAGTAGCATTGTTAGTTTTTGCTATTGCCCGAGTTGCGCAAGACCTTATTACATTTTATATGACATTTTGCTGAGACATAGATCCACCTTGTATTTTTGTGGCTATGGTCGATTGTTGTGCATGGATCCACCTTGTTCATTTGTGGCCATGACTCCTTTAGTTTTGATATGGTGCCTTTTTTCATATTAAGCAAACATGATAATTTCATCAGTTATACATATGTTGGATCTTCTTGTGTCTTTATGGCAATGATTTGTATATGGACTTGTAAGTTCCATAGATTATTTTTGTCTGACATTTATCTCTCTTTCAAGTACCTTTGTTTGAGCCTTTCGATCTTGGATTCTCTGCTCTCTCCATACTCAGCTATTTCCTTTATAATGTATCTCGACTATTGTCTTCCCCTATAACCTCATACATTAGACGGCATCTTTTATAGCTCAAAATGACACATCTCTGCCTGTGACCACTTTCCCATGATTCCGTCGTATGTCGACACTTCCATGACGACACTTCATGAAAGTCACTGAAAAAACACCTAACTTGGAGGAACCATATCTTAATTTTTGTAACTCTGTTTGATCTCATCTCTACATCGTTGGAAAGGTATTTTAGTTAGCTAAAACGTTTTAGAAGACACCAAAGTTTGAAAATTCCCAGAAATACCCTAAAAATGACGTTTTGATGTGTACGTGACTTTCCTTAAGGAAACCTGTGTACGTATGCGAGTTTCTATATATAATAGTCATGTACACCTTAAATACGTGACTTTCTGCATTACAACCTGTGTATACCTCCTTGTGTATGTGACTGTTGTCTCTGCAACCTGCGTACGCCGCCTGAAAATGTCAAAAAAATACGTATTTTGAAATTCAGGTAGTTTGGGTAGTTATGCAACTGACTCCTTCAGTTGTAACTACTTTGTCTTCGACCCTAACTCTTCATTAAGCATATAAATAGAGGTAGGGAGGTCCATGAGAGGAGACTTGAATTTTTGCATTGTTATGCTAGAGGTACCTTTGTTCGAGCTTTTCGATCTTGGATTCTCTGCTCTCTCCATACTCAGCTATTTCCTTTATGATGTATTTCAGCTATCGTCTTCCCCTCTAACCTCATATACTAGGGGGCATCTGTTATAGCTCAAAATAACACATCTCTGCCTGTGATCACTTTCCCATGTTTTTGTCGCATGTCGACACTTCATGAAAGTCACTGAAAAAACATGTAACTTGGATCTACATTGTATTGGTCGGCAGCAATATTATGAGTTATATGAGGTTTGAGTCAGTGATACTACAGCAGCTTCTAGCCAACATCCTTGCCTTATATTTCTTCACTTTGCTAAGCATTCAACTATCGCATTCCTCTAACTTCATGCTTTGGGGGCCATTTTGTTACACCGAAATCTTGCACTCTTGATCCATGTGTTAACCCTTTACCTAATCCTCAAATTTATCTCTGCTAAAGTTAACTGAGATTGAGATTTTCTTTCTTTTTTCCCTCTCTAGGAAGGTCGGCACTCTTGTCCTTCATGTTAGGAGCGTCAAAGGAACTTTTTCCTTTCATGCTAGGTGCACCGGCACTGATGCTTTGTCTCCCACTACTAGGAGCACCGACGACGCTTTTTCCCTTTTTCGAAAGTGAGCTGGTGGCATTTTGAGGGAAAAAAATGAAGATTCGAGACCCTTCTTGAAGGTGGATGAGGTGGTGGTTTATCCCTATCATTTAGGTGAGGTAGAATTCAGTTCCTAACCTATAGGGAAGATCCCTTAGACTCCTCCTCCTAATCCTCAACCTACTCTATCCCTTTAGCCTTATAAATTAAACCATCTCTCCATTTGGAAAGGAGGAAGGTCTATGGTACTCTTATGCTGGTGGAATTTCTAGGTGATCTCTATCATTCTTTGGAGGCTTGGCTTTGGCTTAGATTGTTGGATGGAATATTGCAGCGATAAGACTAGGTTGTGATGTTTCTTCTCATTGTAATTCTATGTATCTCCTTTATTACATTAATACAAATCTCTTTCCATAAACGTTGTTGTGTTGATGATGTTTATAGCTTTCTTCCTTAACTGTTAACCTATATCAATTATACGTTTGGATACGCATATGTTGTTTTCTTGTTTCCACATGCTTTACAGAGTTTTGCAGCTGAAGATCTGAATATTTTGGAGCTTGGATCAACAAAAAGAGAAGAGGATCTGCGAATATCAGGTAAGTGATCTATCCGTGTCTTTGCATTTCTGATTGATCTAGGAAAGTAGATTGTATTTTGTATTTGATTTGTTCTAGATCCACTTTGACTAGGGAGATTTGGATTGATTCCGATTGAGTATATTTATCTGATAACATTATGTAATCTAAACATACCTTGATTTTAAATAAATGATAGTTGATTTTATATAAATGTAAAGTATTGACATATTTCCATGTAAAAATATAAATATAAAGTATTTTCATAACTTCGTTTCCGTAAAAATCTATTTAAACATACTATTAATGACTTGCTTATATATGCATTAAGTATAATTATAACAAAAAACAAAAACTAAATAATTATAAAAAAAAAAACAAAAACTAGTGAAGGGCACACCTTGCAAATAGACATGTAAAAAACATGTGAGTGGTGTTTCAATAAAAATATAAATATCAAGTATTTTCATAACTTTGTTTCCATAAAAATATATTTAAACATACTATTAGTGACCTTCTTATATATGTGTTAAGTATAATTATAAAAAAAATTAATGAATGGCACACATGTAAAAAAATCATGTGAGTGGCATTTCAATATATTAAACATTATTTGTGATTTTTTAGAATTCTAGGTAAAATTCATCAACCATAATAAAAACACAGACTATATATTTTTTGTTGGTAGTGCCAAATGTTGTGAGGTCAACCCACTTCTACAATTTTGTTGAGATATTATAATCCATAATTATGGAAAAGAAAGAATAAATTACATCATCACATAGCATGAAATTTATAGAAATTAGGTCAACGTGCTATCACCACTATATCATCCAAGATCACATGATTTCCAATGTATGATGATGGTTCTTCCCTGGGAACAAAAGTCCAATCCCTTAGAAATGCAACTTCCTCTTCCAAGTTTTAGATTTTTTTATCTCGTTCCCCCTCTTCATCGAGTCATTCTCTACTAATTACGATCACAAAATAGAGAGAAAATAAAATTTCAAAGAATTGTGAAATATTGCAGCTATTGCACCTAGATGTTGGCAAAGTTAAATTTGAGAACTAAATTGGACCCATTATGGTCAGAGTTGGCTAATCTCTAGACCATTTGCACCTTTTCAAGTAAGTTTGGTCGGAATTCGGCAACAAAATTTGTAGTTGAAAGTGAGATTTTCAGTGTTAAAATTGCAATTTTTATTGTAGAAATGGATTCAGGACCCATGATTACCCTTGGGGCACCCAGATTATGCAATTCCAATCACTAAAAACTACCCTTTGAACAATTTCCGCTGGATTTTGGCCAGAAAATTTGCTGGATTTTAGGTGCAAATGGTCTAGAGTTTAGCTTACTGCATTATGGTATGCATACATCTAAGCACACTCCCATATTTTTGCGCATTTATTTGACATAGAAAAGCAAACCCAAGTCACTGAGATTCATGGGTATTGAATTCAATTACATTAAACATAAGATCGTTTTGATATTTACAATCATTATTATTTTTCTTAATAATTTAAATTAATCTCAAATCAGTTGTATCGATTTAACATAATGAAATTCCAAGTGGATTTCATGTGGATATCTGTCCGTTAAATGGGCCTGCTACCTCATCAATATCAGGTGCTCCAAATCACTGCATTTACATCATAGTTAATGCACAGTATTCCATTTCTATGATTGAAATTTAGTTTATATAAATTGCAATTGATAATTCGAACTTGGGTTTCTCATAGCTGGCGTTTGATATGAGCAGGTCCTAGGTCCCCTTTGATTCTTTGCTTTAATCTCCTATCGATATCTTTAGCCTCAATTGGAAGCGGATGATCTGATTCGTGCACATTTTCCATTATATAATTTAATGCTCTTAGTGACCACAAAGTTTCAGTTAAAATGGGAATAAAAATTAGGATAAATAAGCTACAAAGTTTCAGTTAAAACAGGAATAACAATTAGGATAAAGAAGCTTCCAATACCATAACCCATTCCATGTGTCAACGAAGGATGGAATGTGAGCCGACACCACATCTATTCAACAACACGTTTCATTTGATTTGATCAATTTCTATGGAGTATGGTTTGTCCTTTGATTTGATCAATTTTTATGAAGTATGGTTAATAAGAAAGAAAATTGAAAAAAAAAAAGAGAGGAGGTCCCAGGTGCATATAGATGAGAATACCTTCATGTGCATTAAGACGCTCATCCTTCCTACAACAGTCCATCCAAAGGGATGTCAGCAGCTGAATTAGGAATTAGCTAATTGGAACAGTCATGGCCGATGTTGAAAAATTAAGCAAGCGTAGAAAAAAATTATTGCCAAATTTGGATGGAATCTATTTTATGCAAACATTCTCCCTAAGCTTCTAGATATTTATATTGAATTTCTTTTCTCGAAAGTTGACCAAAATAAAATACAAATTTTCTTTCTTACTGATAAGTAGTTTATTCAAGGTGAAGCTAGTCGAAACAGAGGGAGGATGGAGTGGAGCAATGAAACAGTTCCATCAAAACATTAGGGAAATATGTATTCTATTGTACCTCTCAAGTACCTGAGCACATTATTTGATTCTACCCAAATTGAAATGCACTTGGTAATTCTATTTTAGAAGGTATCATCAACCGGGAATTAGGACCTCCTGTGACTGATGTTTTCTCGGCATACAGGCATAGACAATGGGGCATTGAGCCCTGGCATCGAACCCTACTTGGATTTTTGAAGGCCATTCCACTGATTTGATTGTAAATTTAAAGAAAAATTGTCGAAATAGAGAATATTCTCAAAAGTAGCTATGTCGAATTCTGTCTATGACACTATTGGTCGGGCTGCACTGATTTCAGAAACTTTAGTGAGTGAAGAGATAAACCACTCCTCTAATTTAATATTTATCCTCTAACTTGATATTTTTAAGAACTTTAAACTAAATGAATAGAACTGTCTATGAAACTCAAGCTTTGAACTGAAGTTGCCTGCAATTATCGATGAGAGTCCTAGAAATACACAATACTACTAGAAGCATGCCTTATTATTATCAACTTATTCTTATCTTGTTAATTGATGTACGGCGTGACGCAACAAAAGAATACTGTCAAGAAATAGTTTCTATAATAATTTGAGAGATTTTATTGTGATGTTATAATTGAGTAACGAACAATCCTCTGTGGCTCAGTTTTAGATTTAGAACAAGCTCATAGAAAGATTTTGTGTACAATTGATAACAAGAACCTACTTCCATAATATCTGTGAGGTCTCCTATTATGATGTCAAAACATTCATCTCTGTTCTCGAGCTCGGCCCTGCGTCAAAGAATTTCGATTAAGGCTTTAAACTATAGCAGGAACCTAAGAAGTGTAAAGTATAGTTTGAGAAAATGAATTTTAGGCACTCAGTTTTATTGGTACAGAATTTACAAAAACTTCTAATTTTTATGAAGGCTTTCTTTTTGAAATATTTCCATTTCTTAATGTTTCTCTATTATAGTACAGATGCCATCGATTGCTTTTGGATTGAGTGCCTCTATCCCTTTTTATAAGAAAGGAAGCATTAGATCAATGAAATTGATAGATACTTCAAAGTTTAAATGTTGACACAACCAGACGGGAGAAACAATCAAGTTTTTATGTCTACTGGAGATAAGATTGAGTGTAATACCACTAAATTAATAATTGTTATTGATTATGCTATAACTAATCAGTCTTACGTAATCAAATGACCCTATATATTAAGTTGTAACATGAATACTTATACAACTATCAAG
Organism: Pseudotsuga menziesii; assembly: GCA_001517045.1. NCBI lineage: Eukaryota > Viridiplantae > Streptophyta > Pinopsida > Pinales > Pinaceae > Pseudotsuga > Pseudotsuga menziesii. The sequence continues at coordinate 69,386 of LPNX010163952.1, forward strand.
TTGTAACATGAATACTTATACAGGGCATATCATTTGAATGAAGCGGGACTACTCTTGATAACCACACCTTCTTATGGATAGTCTTTTTACACCACCCTTACTAACTTTGTCACAACCCCCCACTTGGTGTTCAATATTTTAATCTTCTCATAGAGCCGACACAGTTTAGATCAGATCGGGTTATATATGTCAACATTAGTAATGATGCTCAAGGAGAGAACTACAGAAGGATTCTCTTTTCACAACAAGGTATTTGCCGCAAAAATCAACAACATCCTCGAAGCCTATAAGTCCAGAAAAATTCAAAATAAAAACAATAAAACCATAAATTAATGGAAACGGGCAGTTAGACCTTATTGATGTCACACATCATCACTTTATTGATGTTCATTGTTGTGCGCTTTCTTGATGTTCTTGTGCCATAATACCTCCCTGGTTGTGGAGCGTTCGCCGCCTCCCATGATGAAAATGCTTTTGAGGATGAAATCAAACATCATGACTACAAATTAGAATCATGAGAACCAAGTCTTTGTCAACATTTAAAGGGATACAGCTTAGGGTGCCGATATTACCAGATGCAAATTACTTAATTACTTACTTCAGGTGGTAGACAAGCGTCGAGCAACGTATGCACTAGTAATTTGTGATAGTCGATAAACTCATCCACTTCTGTGCTTTGCAACTTTCCGTTTAACAAGCCTCTGTTCACAAGAGAAAGAAAGCCTTATTGATGTTCAGAGAAAAGGTAATTTACAATCTTTATTTTATATATTTCTAGATAGTGTACTATGTATAAATACCTTGCCGAATGGTTCTGTATTGAGCAGCTCTATATCCAGCTGGTAATTGCTCACTCTGGTATGAAGAATGTTGTGAAGACAACGCTTTGCAATTTTCCATCTATAACAAGCGACTATCTGCAAGAGCAAGCAAACTTTATTGACTTTTAGAGAAAAGGTAATTCACAATATTTATTTTATATATTTCCAGATAGTGTACTGCATACATTTACCTTACCGAATGGTTTTGTATTAAGCAATGCTATATCCAACTGGTAATTGCTCACTCTAGTTCGAATACAACGCTTTGAAACTTTTCATCTATAACAAGCGCATGTACGCAAGAGCAAGCAAGCTTTATTGACATTCAGAGAAAGGGTAAATCATAATCTTTATTTTATATATTTCTAGATAGTATACTGCCTACATTTACATTACCAAATTGTTCTATATCGAGCACTGCTATATCTAGCTAGTAATTGCTCACTCTGGTATGAAGAATGTTGTGAAGACAACGCTTAATGCTCTTTCTCTTCACTGTACTTTGCAAACCCACTTTCCTCTTCACTGTACTTTGCCAACCCACTTTCCCCTCGAAACGTTAAGGTAGCTATGACCAGTAAAGAAGCCAAATTGTAGAATGGTGTGTCATTTTCAAGTTCATATCGATAGATTTAATTCAGTTCCCACCGATACGCTAAATCAAACAGAGGACGATGAACTTCTTACATAATGACAGTGTGCAGGAAGGAGGAGGACAACGCCAAGGTGTATTTGGTACACGTACATGTATGAAGAAAGACACTTGGTGTCCATGCAATGCAACGAGGACGACAAAGGTTTGAATTTAGGGTTTTTGCATTGACACGAATGCCTCAGATGTTGGAACCCCATCTAATCATATATATATATATATATATATATTGTAGGTTATATACTAAGACCATATTATAAAATTTATGATGGGTAAGTAAGGGTGTTGAAAATTTGAGGCTTACCAGAAAATTTGAGGCTTACCCTACGTCACCCAGCTGTCAATGTGGGAAGTAAAGATCGAGGCACTAACGTAAGCAGCCAAACACCAATCAACATTCAAATAATTGTATTTTTTTTTAATTACATTCAATAAAAAATATTACAGACTTTAGCAAATTGAAAATTATTACCCATATCAAAATGAATTAATACTCATGAGCGATTCATATATATCACCTGCCGTGACATAATAATGGATTGGTTGAAAGAATTACAAAGACATTTTCATATATAGACAACATGGATAAAGATGATTCAATGAGAATAATATTTCTTTATCTTAAATAATGATGAAGTTTCTATTTTTTATTATTATTTTAAATAGTGATAAAGTTCCTTGCTAAATTATGGTAAGATAACCTTCAAACCATTTGGTGGTAAGGTAAGTATAAGATGAGATTATGGTTCGATATGTTAAATATCTAAAATCCAAATAATGTGTTCAAATAATTTCATGAATCGAGGAAAAGGGAGTTAGTTATGGAATACGTGAAGTTTTATATGATAAAAATTATACAATAAGCCACCAAATTATCAACTACGAAATACATTAATGGTCTATGGTTCCAACTACAACATGAATTGGAAAAATATATAAAGTTGATTTGAGTACTAATTTAGTGATGAGATGAAGTTTGAGTTGGACAAATATGTAAAGTGGATTTGAGTAGTGGTTACCATTACATTTGGATTTAGTGACGAGATGAATGGAAGGCATGGTTCAAAACCAATGATATAACCATTCTGTATTTATTTTTTATAATAAAGTTTAAAATTAATAATAAATTTATTGAAAAAAATTAATATACAGGTTTGCAAAGGAAAAAAATTATCCTTATAAATAAATAATTATAATGAGTATGCTATAATGTAAAATAAAAATGGAATTATAATAGAAAAAATTTAAAATGAATTTAATATTAAATATTTTAATATTTTATTAAAAACTTATTTTTTATTTATTTATCAACCCACTCTCTTATTAAATATATAGTATATTAAAAAATCAAATATAAATATAAATTGTTTAAAAAAAACTCGATCATCAAATGATAAAACTACTTTTTTTAATGGAACGATGTACGTTGTATGATATAGTTTGAGATGGACATTTTATGTGAATACAATATTAAACATCGTATTCTATTTTTTTTTAGAGATAATAACCATTGGGTATGTTCTTTTTAAGTTAGTCTAATTCATTATTTTGTTGGAAATATTAATTACTCATTGATTCTTTAATTTTGTTCGCTGGCTCTGTTGAAGTGTGTAGTTGGTCATGCTCTGTCACTCTCTGTGACAGGTTGAAGAGTTCACGTCTCTCTTATGTAAACTAATCGATTTAAATTTCCTAAGTTAACTTTCTAGGTGGATAATTATTAGAGTATTTAATGATTAAGTCGGTAGCTTCATGGTGCAACTATTTATTCTGTCTATATAATGAAGAAGAAGATTGTAAATCAATAGCAGATAATGAAAAGAGAATTGAATAGTGGAGAAGAAGGAAAAACTCTGTGGAGAGTCCAAGAACTCAAGCTCTGTGTGATTTTGGAAATTGATGAGAGTCGAAGCTTTGTAAAAGGTGAAACATCCTTGTAAATTTGCAAGTTTGTATTTTCGGCAATAGTTCTTGTTATGTCTCGACAAGATATATAAATCCATTGTTTATGGTTGAATGCATGTTTTATTTAGCCACACATCTTCTCCATAATTACTTGCATAAATGTTGTTTACATTTGTCGTTTAGTGAAAGACACAAAGAATCCATAAATATTTCACTGTGTAAAAGTTTGAGTTTTTATTCGCAAAATGGTCGAAACAAATCTTACTTAATATTTGGTTATATGATATTGTAAGTTTGTTGAATTATAGGTGTGTCGAATTTTACCCCAAGTTACAGTCGGTGAAAAGTGTTTTTCATATTATAAGTCTTTAGACTAAGAAATTTCCTTTGTAAAAATTTGATTAAAAATGGTTAAGTCGAGTACGTTGGTCGAAATCCAAAGTCGGTCAAAGTAAAACCTGTCAAAGTAAGGTAATTCGGTCGAAGTAAAAGTGGTCGAAGTGGAGGAAGTGTTTTCTAAGGTAAAAAGGCGTCGGGTCGAAAGTACGACCAAAAGTAGTCTATTCAAATATTTGTCGTTGCATTAAAACTTGTCAAAGTATTCGACTTGTCTAGTTGGAGTCAGACAAGTTTTACCCGATGGGTAAAAAGAGGTCAAGACTCAACAATATTTTTTTATGAACGAGTGGTAACTCAAGTTAACCGTCTCAGTCTAAGGAGTTCTCAAGATCTGGTATCAAAGCATGTTTAGGAAAGAAACCTTGTCTTAATATATATATATATATATAAGGGAAAATAAAAAATATGGCGTCCACTTCTGGTGCACACATGTCGAGTTTGCAAACTCCAATATTCACAGGAAAGAATTATGAATATTGGCCTCTGATAATGAAGCCTTTGTTCAAAGGACAAGATGTATGGGAGATAGTCCAAAACAGCTATAACGAACCAACAGATATGGTAGCATATCATAATCTCATGCAAGCTGAGAAGGATGCCTTGAGGGAACATCGGAAGAAATATGGAAAGGTTATGTTCTACATACACCTAGCCATGCATGAAAGCATACTCCCAAGAGTAGCAACATCAAATATCGCTAAGTAGGCATGGGATACTTTGGAAACTGCCTATTAAGGTTTGGACAAGGTAAAGACTTCTAAGTTCCAAATTCTTAGAAGATATTTTGAATCTATGTCAATGAAATACACAGAGTCAGTACACTCATTCTACACTCGAGTTGTTGGTATGATAAATCAACTGAAATCTCATAGAGATAATATAGAAGACATAAGGGCTGTTGAAAAAATTCTTAGAATCCTTCCCCATAAATTTGAATCATTGGTCGTGACCTTGGAAGAAAACAAGGACATGTCATTGTTTACCATTGATGACTTGCAAGCCTCACTCATCAATCGTCAACATAGAATCAGTAAATCAAATACATCATCAGAAGGTGCATTTGCAGTACAATCATCTATAAGTCGTGGAAGAGGGAGGGGGAGATTTAATTCTAGAGGAAGAGGAAGAAGTTTTTCCAGAGGAGGACGCAGCAGCAGTCCTACAAATTTCACTAGTAGAGGACAAAATCAGAACCCTAGTCATCCAAGTGGTCACAAGTTTGATAAATCAAACACTCAATGTCATTATTGTAATAAATTTGGTCATTATGCATATGAATGCAGGAAGAAGCAGTATGACCAAGGAAGGAAAAGCCAAGACCACCCGACCAACACCAACAATTTGTCGAGTGCATTGTTGTTGGCATTTGAATCCCACTTGATTGTAATGTTATCCAAGAAAGCCCATATGACATATGGTATTTAGATCTAGGTTGCGGTAATCATATAATTGGTAATTTAAGTTTGTTTTCCAATCTAGATAAATCAGTTCAAACTAATGTCACACTTGGAAATAACGTCCAAGTCATTGTTTTGGGAAAAGGTACTGTTGATATTCTAACAAAACAAGGCGAGCAAAAGAACAAGCCTAGTGTTTATGAAGTCGAAGGATTGAAAAACAATTTGTTGAGCATTGGAAAACTGATACAAAAAGGCAACAGAGTCTATATTGAAGATAATCACTATGTGATTAAGGACAAGCATCCAAGAAACCAGCTGATAGCAAAAGTCCCAATGACAAGCCATTGTTTATTTCCATTGAGGATAATTCCAGACATGAAAGGAAAGACAAATACAGGAGCTGCATTCAAGGAAGAAAGCCGCCGAAGTAGACAAGCACTTCGACAAGAAATAAAATGACAGCGCTGATTTTCAAGCTTAATTTCAAGCAAAAGTTTAGGATGAGTCATGACTGTGGCATTTCAGATTTGGACATATGAATTTCGGTGGGATGAATTTATTACACACAAATAATATGGTGAAAGGATTGTCATGGATTGACAAACCAAAGAGAGTTTGTGAAGGATACATTTTAGAAGTGGAGGAAGTGGAGGAAGTGTTTTCTAAGGTAAAAAGGTGTCTAGTCGAAAGTACGACCAAAAGTAGTCTATTCAAATATTTGTCGTTGCATTAAAACTTGTCAAAGTATCCAACTTGTCTAGTCGGAGTTAGACAAGTTTTACCCGACAGGTAAAAAGAGGTCGAGACTCGACAAGATTTTTTATGACTGAGTGGTAACTCAACTTAACCGTCTCAGTCTAAGGAGTTCTCAAGATCTGGTATCAAAGCAGGTTTAGGAAAGAAACCTTGTCTTAATATATATATATATATATAAGTGAAAATAAAAAATATGGCATCCACTTCTGGTGCACACATTTCAAGTTTGCAAACTCCAATATTCACAGGAAAGAATTATGAATATTGGCCTCTAACAATGAAGCCTTTGTTCAAAGGACAAGATGTATGGGAGATAGTCCAAAATAGCTATAACGAACCAACAGATATGGCAGCATATCATAATCTCACGCAAGCTGAGAAGGATTCCTTAAGGGAACAGAGGAAGAAATATGGAAAGGCTATGTTCTACATACACCTAGCCATGCATGAAAGCATACTCCCAAGAGTAGCAACATCAAATATCACTAAGTAGGCATGGGATACTTTGGAAACTTCCTATTAAGGTTTGGACAAGGTAAAGACTTCTAAGTTCCAAATTCTTAGAAAATATTTTGAATCTATGTCAATGAAATACACATAGTCGATGCACTCATTCTACAAATGAGTTGTTGGTATGATAAATCAACTGAAATCTCATGGAGATAATATAGAAGACAAAAGGGCTGTTGAAAAAATTCTTAGAATCCTTCCCCATAAATTTGAATCATTGGTTGTGACCTTGGAAGAAAACAAGGACATGTCATTGTTTACCATTGATGACTTGCAAGCCTCACTCATCAATCATCAACATAGAATCGGTAAATCAAATACATCATCAGAAGGTGCATTTGTAGCACAATCATCTATAAGTCGTGGAAGAGGCAGGGGGAGATTTAATTCTAGAGGAAGAGGAAGAAGTTTTTCCAGAGGAGGATGCAGCAGCAGTCCTACAAATTTCACTAGTAGAGGACAAAATCAGAACCCTAGTCATCCAAGTGGTCACAAGTTTGATAAATCAAACACTCAATGTCATTATTGTAAGAAATTTGGTCATTATGCATATGAATGCAGGAAGAAGCAGTATGACCAAGGAAGGCAAAGCCAAGACCATCCGACCAACACCAACACTTTGTTGAGTGCATTGTTGTTGGCATGTGAATCCCCACTCTATTGTAATGTTGTCCAAGAAATCCCACATGACATATGGTATTTAGATCCAGGTTGTGGTAATCATATAATTGGTAATTTAAGTTTGTTTTCCAGTCTAGATAAATGAGTTCAAACTAATGTCACACTTGGAAATAACGTCCAAGCCATTGTTTTGGGAAAAGGTACTGTTGATATTCTAACCAAACAAGGCGAGCGAATGAACAAGCCTGGTTTTTATGATGTCAAAGGACTGGAAAACAATTTGTTTAGCATTGGAAAACTGATACAAAAAGGCTACAGAGTCTAATATATTGAAGATAATCACTATGTGATTAAGGACAAGCATCCAAGAAACCAGCTGATAGCAAAAGTCCCAATGACAAGCCATTGTTTGTTTCCATTGAGGATAATTTCAGACATGAAAGGAAAGACAAATACAGGAGCTGCATTCAAGGAAGAAATCCGTCGAAGTAGACAAGCACTTCAACAAGAAATAAAATGACAGCGCTGATTTTCAAGCAAAAGTTTAGGATGAGTCATGAGTGTGGCATTTCAGATTTGGACATATGAATTTTGGTGGGATGAATTTATTACACACAAATAATATGGTGAAAGGATTG
>LPNX010163955.1:0-66073 GCA_001517045.1 Pseudotsuga menziesii
TATAGTGTTGGTTGAGTTAAGTAGATTTTAGGTCTCACTTTGAATTAGGGGATAGATTGTGTGCACGTGAGATTATGAATCCAAAATAGTTACTAAATGACCAAAAGATTTTTTTTTTTTTTGAAATAAATGCTAAAAATTTAAACAATGCTGTAAACAAGGAACAGAAATGGCTGCAGGTCTGCAAGCGGTACAGGTGGCTGTGCAAGTGCAGGAAAAATGGAGGCAAAGAGGCTGGGTTTTGGCACGAAAACAAGGTCAAAAATAGTTCGCGGACCGCGGGTATGGGGCGGACTCGCGCGGTCGGACCGCGGGTTGGAAGGCAACAGTCGCGCGCAGATCGCGGGTTTGAAGGAAACAGGCGCGGTCTAGGTCGCGGGTTTCGGGCTGACAGCGGCGGTCGGAGCGCGCCTGTGTAATGAACAGGCGCGGTCGGATCGCGACTGTGGGCGGAAAAAACGCGGTCGGGGCGCAGGACAAAATGGCTGACAGCGGCCGGCTGGTCGCGGGTTAGGGCCTGAAATGCGCAGTCAGGCCGCGGCTGCGGAAGGAAAAAACGCAGTTTCCGGCGGCCGAAAACGACGGCTAAAAGTACAGTACGAAAAGAAAAATAACAATAAAAAGAGACAGCGGAGTCGCCAAAACTGTAGCTAGGGTTTTCACCCTAGCTTGTGCTAATGAGCACCTACTAAGGAATCTGGAATCCTTAGTAGCAGTTCAATAATGTAAACAAAAATAAACTAAGCTAAAGCAGAAAAAGTAAATAACGTAAAGCAAAATAGTAAGGAAATGTGTAATGGTATTTTTATTTATGTTACCTCTGATGAGGAGGTTGATGGAGTCCGTTGCGCTGGTCCGGTGTCGGTGGCTCCGAGCTCCAAGCTGCTTCCTTTCCTTTTCCGGTGGTGGAAATGGGCCAAAAGGGTTCTCGATGATGGAAACGGCTTGATGGTAAGCTAGGGTTTCGAGAATAATTTCGGCAGAGGCAGGATGCTTTTGACTGTGGATGTGAAATGAGGGGGCTCCCCCACTTATTTATAGTTTTTTTTTTGTGGTGGAGTGCTGGCCCATGGTTTTGGAAACCATGTGGTTTAGGGCAGCTTGTTTAGGGTTTTTGCTGTTTTTAGGGTTTTCCTCCTTTTTCCTCATTATTTTTATTCCTTTTCTTCCCTTTTGGGGATTTTTGCTATTTTTAGAGGAATTTTGGTTATTTTTGGAGGAAAAAGGGGTTTTTTGACCTTTTGGAGGCATTTTAGGCCTTTTGGAGCCTTTTTAGATGGTTTTATGGCCTTTTGGAGGCATTTTAGGCCTTTTGGAGGCTTTTTAGTGGGATTTTCAAAGAAATATGGTAGGCAAATGGACAAATGAGCCATGTAGTGGGGTAGATGAGGTATTTAACCATTTTTGGATGTTAACAGGTGGCCATGACAAGAACCTTTTAATCAAGATTGTCTCCACTGGACTTCAGCTTATCCCGAAGCTTGGAGATCCTCATGAAATATGAGGCAATGTTCTTGGACTTTGTCATCTTCATATTCGATAGTTGATTCCTCAATTTTAGTCACATTGATGCTACTTTGCTCAAATAGCTTCTTTAGATTTTTGAACATCTTCCTCATCGTCGTCTTCTCTGAGATCTGAGGAACCAAGTGATCTCTAACTGAGTCCACTAAAATCCTCCTTGATTTGGCATTGTCCTTTCTCTAGTGATGTTTGTATTCTCTGGATTCTAGTTCTAAGACCTTTTCCTTTACAAACAACAAAATCAGGGTCATATCCAGAAGAAACTTTTTGATGCATGTCACTTTGGAAGAAACACATGTGACGTTGTTATCTTCTACAAAAGGGAAAGTCAATACAGAATCGACTGAAGAAGATTCTATATCACCAAGTCTTGAGGGTCTATAATCAGTAAGATCAACCTCAGAAGGAAAGAAAATATCAACATGAGAGATAGAGTCTGCAAGAACAAACTCAGTATCACAGGAGTTGAAAAATTCAAAAGAAAAATCAAAATCATCAGGATCACTGACTTGCTGTTCAAAGGGAGAGTCCAAAAACTCAATAAGACCAACATAAGAAGACTGATCCATGGGAAAATTGGGCTTACTAAGAAAATCAGGGTTAGAATTAGTCACAACTGAACCAACATCCAAAAGAAGTTTAGACTGTATCAAAGACTCTAGGAAGACTTCATCCAAAGGAAGTAGATCATCTGAGATAGGGCACATATCTACACTTTCAAATGGATCGACAGAGTGGAGAGCAGGCTCCACAGTCTGTATATGATGACTCACCTAGTCAACTGCTGGGACCAAGTCCCGATAAGGTAAGCATGGAAACAGAGGCTGCTTCTTGGTAGCAATTGAACACAAAGGACATAAGGCTACATAACTCATATGTGGCATGGTAATGTCTATAGAAACACTAGGAATCAATAAAGGAAAGAACTCGTCTCTAGTTGATTTAGGAGAAGGATCAAGAAAATCCAACTGATCGATAGTGAAAATTTCTTTACCATGATTAAAGTACATCACACGAAAGAATTTTGATACCATAGCTTGCATGGCATATACATAATCACGTCCAAGGAGCATATTGACTTCCAAGGGGTCTTCTATCACCATGAATTCAACTAAGACGGCCTTCCCACCTAATGTAAAAGGTGTTTGAGAAAGAATTCCCAAGGCTATACAAGTTCTTTTTTCAAACGCCAGTAACTGAATAGCAGTAGACACAAGACTGGGAGATCCCATGCCTCACCAAGCATGAGCATACAAGATACTAATTGAGTCTCCTTCATCAACAATACAACAAGAAATCATGTATGGTTCAACTTTGACCTTTATCTGAAAAGGTGCATTAGAAGGAAGGCATGGCTCAACTAGGATATCCCAATCAAAGGAAGCAATCTGAGAGCTTGGTGGGGGTTCATCAGAAGTGAGTTTAGTGCCCCCCTTGTTTGGTAAGTTTTAAACTGGCAGTGAAGAAAATGTGACTAGCAGACACTTCACTCTCCGAAAGAAGAGTGGGATTGATCGACAATGGAATCAATTCAACCTCTTCGTGAAAGTCACTCTCCGAAGGGAGAGTGGAATTGACCAAAGATGAAATTGGTTTAATCACATAAGGATCACTCTCTGAAAGAAGAGTGGGATTGACCAAAGCTGAGATTGGTTTGACCACAAGATCAACCAAAGGTTGTTGAGAAACTATAGTTTGTTCAAGAGAATGAAATTCTTGAGTCTTGGACCACACTCTTCGCACCTCTGCGATTGCAGGGCACAAGCGAGTAAGATGATCTCCCTCAAATAGCTTACAAGGGAACTTAAGTTTGCACTTCAAATGACAAGTTTTCTCAATGGTATCAACATGACGAGCAGTGGCTGACTGTTTTCTCTCAGCATGACCTACAAATGCTGAGCATTTGCCCCCAGCATGACCACCAAAGGTTGGGTGACTTGGTCCAACCTGACTAAGAGAGGCTGGTTGTTGAAAAACTTCAGAATGTTCAAAAATGGGATGACCATGAAACCAAAATCTTCGCACCTCTGTGATAGAAGGGAATTTATAAGTAAGGTGGTCTCCCTCACAAATCTTACAAGGAAACTTGGGATTGTATTTTGAACGGGAAGTCTTTTCAACAATGTCAACATGACTTGCAGTGGTTGGCAGATTATCTCCAACATGAACCACAGAGGCTGAAAGACTACCCCCAGCATGAATTGCAGAGGCTGAGAGACTGGGTCCAACATGACCTATAGAGGTTGGATGGGCACCACCAGCATGAACAATAAAGGATGAATAGTTAGGATCAACATGCTTTGCAATAGTTGAGTGTGTGCCCCTAGCATGAACTTCAGAGGCTGGGTGGATGGATCCAACATGACTTGCATAGGTTGGATGGGGAGGTTCAACTTGAACATCAGAGGTTGAACGAGTTCCCTCATCATGAACTACAGAGGCTGAGTGACTGAATCCTACGTGACCTATAAAGGTTGGAAGGATCCCACTATCATGATTAATAGAGGCTGGATGGTGAAGATCAACTTGTCTTGCAGAGGTTGAGTGCTTAGATCCAACATGACCTGCAGAGGTTGGATAGGTGCCCCCAAAATGAACTACAAAGGATGGGTGGTGAGGTTCAACTTGACTTGTAGAGGTTGAATTGGTGCCCTCTTTCTTATGTGTCTTCTTCCTATTCCTCCTTCTTTTACTCCTTTTAAACTGTCGGTTACTAGTATTGGTACTTTCACCACATGAGGTAGAAGGAGGAGGAGAACCAACTACAGGTGAAGGGGGAGTAGTATTTTGATGCCCTTGATATAAGGAGCTTACTTGAGAAGCATCAGGAGCATTCAGGAGAGATGGAGTGGAAAACAACCACACCGGTAGCCCCAGGGTGAATCCAGGTAGATTCAAGGTGGCCATCAAAGGAACACCAACATTCCCTATGAGAGGAATAGTACAAGGAGTTCCCAGCATGGGTATCTCTTGGTTGGTGTTCAAAGGGGTGTTAGCCATATTTTCAAACCAGGAGAGAAATTTTGAGGTTGACAAGAAACCAAAATTACAAAGAATACACCTAAAGGCACACTAAGTACAGAAAAACCACACAACACTCACTAAAAAATTCCTAAAGCCAAACATACAAACAAGTATAAGATATATGCTTTCCAGAATAAAGCTAAGAGATAGTTTCTTGGTGTCCCTGTAGATGTTCTTAGGCACAAGCAGAGGAATCACCCACTACCCTCCCACACCTTCTACCGGGGTAACCTTCTAAGCCCATCCAAGGTCAACCAGAAATATCCTTTTGGTGTACCTGTGTATGAACCCTAGATGTCAAAGAGACTAAAGGATACCTTAACTATAGTGAAAGTTTAGGGGAATAGTCACAAGCTTGGTTCATATGCATGGTAAGGGTGGCAAAGCCCGAAACCCTTTCTAAGACATAATCCCCAGATGCGCAAAAACCTTGGTCTACGCTTTGATAAGTAATCGGAGGGTTATCTCCTCAAACCAAGCCTCCATGCAGCCTCATGCTTAACTCCCGTTTGAGAGGAGATTCCCAGATACAATCAACATAGAAAAGGGTTTACCTAGTGATTGGCTAGCTACATCTAAAATTTTATACTTGTGGAGAGTTAAAACTCCCTATTCCACAAGTCTATCCTAAGCTAGTTGGTGTAGGAGCCTAAAAAATAAAACTTACTAATATTTTTTAAATTATATCGTTCATTTTAAAAGGTTGTTTTTAGTCAGAGGGTAAATGCCATGAAACTTATGTGGTGTTTTGACTCAAAGTTGAAACAAAATGACTAAGCAAAGCGAAATGAAATGCAAAAAGAAAAAACTATTCTCTTCTTTTCAAATAGAAACTTGAAAGCCACAAAAGAACAATTTCTTTTTATTTTTTTTAAAAACAATGGTATGCCATGCAATCTAGACTAAAAACTTAATCTACATGCATATAAAGCAAACATGTGTTTTTTTCTTTTATAAATGCAAAAGAAAAAACATTCCATCAACTAATGCAAGCAAGTAATGTAAGCAAAGCAAATAGACAACTACTCTAGACCCCACAAACAAACCCTACGTTTCCCTAAAGTTGGATATAACCTCTCTTGGAAGGAAAGCTCACAAAGGTAAACAAGCCAACAAATTTGGAATGATGAGACAGAGAAAATAATACTAACATAAAAAAAGGTCAAGAAGTCCCAAGAATCAATCTAAACCTACAAACAGAGGCTGCGATGTACCTTGTTCAACAAGGTCAAGCCAAAGAAGAAGGTGGGGGGGAAGGCAGCAAAAAAAAATTCAAAGACTTGAAAGAGACTTACAAGATAGGAAAAGAGCACCTAAAAAAGATAAAACAACCTCTCAGGAGTCATGCACATGCAGAGGACCCTTGAAGACCCTACAAACAGCCCTCAAATCACCCAAAAAACCTAAAAAATGATGAAAGAACACAAATTTAGGTGCAGACATGGGTTTCCTTAAGGCAGGTCGTGTATGAAACGTGGGTTGCATGTAGTGAAATTCATGTATACAACATAGAAATGTGACTTTTTAGCCTGAAAGTCAAGTATGGATGACAAAAAGCACAAAAAGGGTCAAAAAACGGACCTAGGAAGGCAGGAAAGGTGTTCCAACAGACTCAAAAGGTGTTCCTAACTTGTAAGAAGGACCTGAAACCTTACAAAAGGCTGGAAGAAATACAAAGAAACCCCAAATAGACAAGGATCTCTTCAACAGAGTCGCCAGTTCTATTGTAAAGGAAAGTATCCTATGGCTAGGGTTTAAGAGGCCATCAACATACTGGGGTTGAAAGAGAGATGCATATGGTTCTACAAGTAAATACAAGCAAGATCAGAGATTGGAAAGGTTCATACCTGAGCCAAATGAAAGTTGATCCAAGCAACCCTTCAATCCTCCTCTTGTTCCTCTTGCTCCAAGAGACATGCAAAACAAATTATACCTTCCTCAAACCAATATGACCACATATAAAGAAATGATAATAAAATAAACTTGAAATAATAATCTGATTAACATCATCATATGATCATAAACAGAGATTCAATCACACATTGAACAATTATTTGGGAAGAAGGGAATCACATCTTTATTAATCATGAAATGAAGTACAAGTATACCTTCTCTTCAAGTTGGTCACTTCACGAAACCTTGATCTGGTTCTGCTGCTTCTCTTCTCCAAGTAACTCAGCCTCCAAGCTTTGCAACACAAGGGGATGATCACTAGGGAAAAGGTGTGGGAAAAGAGAGTCCCAATTCCTCCAGCATGACAATGAAAAAGTTCAAGTCTCCTCTCATGAACCTTCCTACCTCTATTTATATGTTTCTGAAGAGATAGGGTTGAAGACAAAGTAGTTACAACTGAAGGAGTCAGTTGCATAACTAACCAAACTACCCAAATTTTGAAAAACGTATTTTTTTGACATATTTAGGAGAAATACACAGGTTATGGAGACATCAATCATGTATGAAGCAGGTATACATGGGTTGCAGTGCAAAAATTTGCGTATTTATGGCATATGTGAGTATTATATATAGAAATTCATGTACCATACGAGGGTTTCCTTAAGGCAACTCATGTATACATAAAACAATATCATTTTTAGGGTACTTACAGGTATTTTCAGACTTTGGTGTCTTCTAGAAAGTGTTAGCTAACTCAGATACCTTTCCAATGGCATAGATATGAGGTCAAACAAAGTTACATAAATCAAGATATGGTTCCTCCAATATAGGTGTTTTTTCAGTGGCTTTCATGAAGTGTCATCATGGAAGTGTCGACATGTGACAGAAACATGGGAAAGTAGTCACAGGAAGAGATGTGTCATTTTGAGCTATAAAATTGAGTAGAGATGTGAATTTCCTTGAAGAAAAATGTTAGAGTGATCCTTTAGACATACAACAATAATAAAGTTTAGATCTGTCAGATCTACCTCTCAAACTTCCAAGATTTGAAGTGCAACAACCAGAAGAAACACCAACATATAGTCCACCTTAGAACCAGAAAATTAGAATTTTAAGGGATTTATATGAGCAGACTCATGTTATTGATGAGAAACTTCAGTGTGCTATGTTTTCCAGTTAACCCACAACTTTTGATGAAGCAGTTAAGGATGTACAATGGTTACAAGCAATGAATGAAGATATTGATTCTATTGAGAAGAATCAAAGTTGAGATCTTGTTCATATCCCTACAGAGAAAATCAGTATTGGAGTCATAAGACCAAAATGAATGAAAAAGAATAACTTGAAAAATACAAGGCAAGGTTGGTTTCCAAATCATATGCATAACAATATGTTGTATATTATGATGAAAGCTTTGCTCGTGTAGAAAGGAAGGGTATCATAAGAGTTGTACTTGCCATTGCAGCACAAAATCAATAGTCGGTTTATCAAATGTGTTGGCCTACTTTTCCTCACTCATGAAACCTAGGTTTAATGCAACCACACAAAATCAACAAAACACCTAAATACATCGGCCCGACGGAGCAAGCTCAGCCACCAAAACCCGCGAGGAAGGCACAGTCTCACCTGAAATATCTTAATGTGTAACTGCCAGAACCATGTTTCCATAGTCGGTGAGGAAATATAGTCCCTTGGAGAGCGGCCAAGGAGCTCGACAGAGATTGAGGGTTGGAGTCTTTTACTACTTGACGATGGGGAAACAATGCGACACATCCGACATGTGACACAACATTGTCCTCAACAACTTAACAGTTAGTTCAATAGTGCGACTCAGCTAATTACTTAATAGAAAATGATTGTGATGTGACTTATATTATGACTTAATAGTGTTAAATATAAGATAATACACAATGCTTCAATGATTCTTAGATATCCAATCATTCATTGCTTATCATTATTGTGACATTCATTCAACCATTAATCATAAATAATGCAAGTTAATCAAACATTCAACACAACATTCAATCTGTTAGCTAGAATATTTCACCTCCTGCGAACAGCAAGGTGTTCCACTGGTCTTAATGGTTCAGATCAAGAACAAATAGAGGACAGAGGTTGAAGACTCTCCCTAGATGTTGTAGATATCTGGAATACAAGACTTTGACAGTTCACCTGTGTACCTACAAAAAAGCTCAACACGAAATGAATCAAAGCACCCAGAATATGATCTACTAATCTATGCTAGTGACTAAGGAATATAGCAACATATATATGCGAAATCACAATAACAACATCATATGTGGGATAGAAATCAACTTGCATTAGAAATATGAAGAAGTTTACAACCAAGCCTTAGTGTTGACATGCATCTCCATGAAACCAGCTCTTCATCCCTAAAAGCTCTGACTATAGCTCTCTATGATCTCTCCAAATGATCTTGGGCCAAGAATAAATCCAACAGCATAACAATACCTTCAATGTTCTCCCCTCAACCATGGCTATGAGCTCATATTTATAGGGCTTTAATGGATATAGATGGTTGAGAAATTAATGGGTGAGGTGGCCTCTAAGATCCTAGGATGAGGGATCTCAAGCTCAACCAACCCACAATAGTAGGGATAAGGCAGTACATGAGGTTTATCATCTAGAAGCCTCAAGGAACTTCTCTTTTCCCCTTTTTACCCAGGGTACCGTGCTTCTCCTTCTATGATAGAGTGGTTCTGGTAATAACCGCCTATGGACCAAGGGCAATGGGTGGTGGCACCACTTGTGGACAACCTATGAAAGGCGGTGCGAGCAGGGGTACCACTCCTAGTTAAAGGGGCATGTGCGGTGCTGGTAATTTGTATGACAGATTGATGAAAAACCATTTAGTTTCCACTCCATAAGCTAGGATTCAGGGCAAGTAGGTATGTCAAATGTCCTATCACATGATGGTGACAGGAATAGATGTCCTAATGTTGAACACCCAGTCGATTCTATCGATCAAAGGTCAATTATGTGAACCTATGTCGAGAGCGAGAGAATCTGTCATTAAGGAATACAAATCTCAAGGTACTAAATATTCTTTCTAAGACTATTTCCCGGATGATGAGCTAATGTCGACGGGAATAGTCTCGTCGAAGGAGGGCCATGATGAGTCCCACATCAACGACACAAAACTCAGAACATAGTTCTGGAGTGATGTGAATGTAGTAACCATATGACTGACTCAAATATACTAACACAAAGACTATGTAAACTGCAGAGGTAAAAATTCTTTAGATCCCCTTTGAACATCGGGCGGCACGACAAAATTACTTGGCCGCATGACTAGACAGGACATATACACGATGCGACAGTGGACAATGCATTCTTTTGAAAGACTCAAAGGATTGACATGACTCATGAAAGTGGATCGTCATGGAGATCAGTTGAATACCCAATTGACTGACATGATTGTGTAGACAAGTGCCATGTTCAAAGGTAATGACAAACAACTGCCATTATTTACAAAATGATTCCCTTCCCATTTTCCCCATCATGATTTATGAGTGCCTCTTTTCGGTTTTACAAGTTCAAAGAGCGTAACAAACACTCGATATAGCTTGTCAAAAGACAAGTCCAGTCTCATATGTTTTATGAACCTGAGAGAGGAGGGGTTCGTTCCCAAAACAGGTCTCTCAATGTTTAATTTAACGAGTCCACTGAAAGAAAACTCGGTATCGTTCATGTTTAGAGAGTCTGAACGAATACAGAAGAAAAATCCATTGGGGTCCTTTTTCGTATGATTTAGTCTCTAAGGCCCGAAAAAGTGTAAAATCATACCTTAGAGAACTCTTCCAGTCATGATTGGTTGGAGTGTTCCTTTCTCATAAATAGTCCTATCCGAACCGAGAAAGAGATAACCTACCATCGGATAGACGACTCTTCAAATACTTTAACGAGCATGAAGAAGACAAGATCGCTCGACAATCTTTTCATATTTAGGGCACCTGAAAAGGGTTTAAAGTGAACTCCATGAGGTTCCTTTACGCAACATAATGTTTTATGATCCTGGAAAGAATCAGAAACATACTCGACAACTTTTTCATGTTTAAGGATCCTGAAAAAGAGGTGAAAAGAGAACTCCATAATGCTTCTTTACACAATGTCGTATTTTACAAGCCTGGAAAGAAACTTGAACTGGACTCGAAACTTTGATACTATATTTTAACGAGCGTGACAAAGTGTCGTAATAAATGCTCAATGACCTTTTCTGTTTTGTGAAAGTACGAAAAATCCATAAACAAACTTTCCAAATCTTCTTACTAAAATTAACCTCCAGATGACTCATAAACAAGTGTTAAATGCATTCAAAAGCAACATTAAGGGATTATGACAAATAGATTTTGACCAGAACATGATGTAATATCAAAACTAGAGTAAGTCAGACCCAAAAAATGTCTATATAAGGCAAGTAAATAGTAAAAAATCAAAACATTTCACTATTTACCTATAACAGAGAGCACTTGGAGCATTTTGTAGCCAGATCTTCCACAGCTAATACCGAGAGTTTCCACTGTCTGTTTTCAGTCTCGTCAGTTGCAGGTAATAGCTAAGATCCTTATCTTTCATTTCATATCTTCTATTTGGGATTTGGTGGGGTTTTGGGCCTATTTGGCAAGCCCTAAAATCCAATATGCAGGCACCGCGGATACCCCTTATGGGATACGCGGTACCACCCGAGAACCACGCCAAGAAAATGGTGGCCAGGCGGTGCCTATGCCTGTCTCCAATGGGGCATAGGCGGTGCCATCCGTGGAGAAGTTAAACAAATGATATGGGAAAAAATATTTATTCATTTTTTTTATTTGCAATGACTCAAGGATGATATTAATGCATACCATTGTTGTTTTTGGCAGGTCTAGGTGTCCAAAATATGGTGATATGGAAGGCAAGAACACATGATAACGAGGATGCTGCTACTGAAAGGAATGCAGTTTTCATTACCACACTCCGGGACTGTGGGCTCTTAAAGTTCTTTCAGACACCAAGAATGGTGTCCCATGAGAGATTACTGGAACATATACTGAGAATGTGGAATCCAGAATAGCATTATTTTGAGGTGGGGGCACACATACTTATAGTGGAGGTAGAGTATATCTACTTCCTGACTGGCCTATCGAGATGGGGTGCCTCCATCTCACTCACAGGTTCCTGTGGAGGGAACATTACCACCAGAGAGCTCATAGATTGGAACTGTGTACTAGGTACAGGTACATCAGGGAAGAAAATCCCCATCAGGACAGTGATAGACAGGGCTCTACAGATTGTCCTGTTCACCATGCAGAGGGTGGCAGGGAGCCAGGGTGTGCATTAAGCTTCGAGGGCACATATGATGTATTCCCTAGAGGCTATGGCACCTACGGTGTTCAATTGGGCGGAAGCATAGCTTCCAATATTCAAGTATCAGCTGACTAAATGTCGGTAGGGAGAGCTGAAGCAGTTTGGCTTTGGTTCCATCTTATCTTGCTTCTTCTTTGAGCAGGTTCCACAGATGAGGCCCTGGGTGACTTTCCGGAGACTGAGAGCACGGGACCCCCGTATGCTGAGTTGGGTCCAGGTCATGGCTCACACAGGAGCGGGTAGGGGCAGAGTGAAGTTCGGTGATCCATTCTTAAAATGGCTATGGGATCAGATTCTCATGGTCGAGGACTATGACTATGCAGGCACAGATTTTACAGGTGATCCTGACCTACCACTCCCACCTGGAGGGAAGTGGGGTGACATTGGTAAGAAGCAAGAAACCCTAACAATGGAAAATGATTTTATGTTTTTTATGTTTTATATTTTTTATGATAAGTGACAAGACCTATTTGTCTTCATGTAGATGTTGGAGCAGCAAGGCTTGGAGGAGCATCTCCATTAGACAAGCAATTCGAAGCTCACTTCATGCCACAAGGTGATGATATCACCGGGGAGCTGGAGGAGAACCTAGAGAGGTTGACTCTGGACATCCCATATGCTAATATAGATGACCTCCCAACTAGATATCAAAGATCTACGACGAGTGTACCAGGCCGATTCAGCAGGCTACTACGTAGGGTGGCTCGAGTAGTGATGTGCTATCACGAGCACCATTAGTGGATGAGACATGTATAATGAAAGTTGATAGCTTCAGGATTTTTTGTATGATGATTTTTCCTGAAAGCCTACGTGCTTCAGATGAGGTCTCGGGACCTATTTTTGTAAAACTTTTTCGTATATATATATATACAGACTTTTACATAGTGTTTATATGTCTCAAATGGATAAATGCATTTTCTATGAGTTCTATGTGTCTTTAAATGTTTATTTACAATATACCATGTTTGATTTAACGTCATGAATGGGAAATATTCCAATCTAGGATGTAATTAGCCAATGAGTCAGCAACTACATTATGTTCCCTAGGGATATTCCTATAGGTAATGGTTTCAAATGATCTTTCTAACAAACGTACCCTTCGGAAGAGGCGGAGGAGCACCAGGTTCCTAATGGTGTAGACATGGTTTAAATGACAAACCACGAGCTGAGAGTCCATCAAAACTAATAGATCAAAGAAATCCTGGGAGGAATATTCAGTCAAAATACCAATGACTACTTCATATTCGGTGATGTTATTAGTAGCGGGACCTAAACAAACTACTCCTGAACTAACCAAATCTTCAGCTGGGGAATAGAGAACCTAAGCAGTCAAGGCTAGATTCAAGGTGTGGTGGAAAGCACCATCAGCGAAGCCGTAGAAATCCATCTGCATGACCAAAACATGGTATAAATAGATGTGGACACTAAAACTCAAAACCATCTTGAAAATACTGAAAGCACATTGAAAGTCAATCAATATACATATATACAAGATACCATCCAAGAAAACCTAGGCATAGTACCTTTTTAGGTACAACCCATTGTGAGGTTTCCCCAAAGGGATTCCATCATAATCAACTAACTCATAGGCTCCTTTCTCTAACACCTTGGAAACAACGAAAGGTCCATACCACATGGACTCAAACTTACCCTTCCCTAGCTTGTCATATCTCTGGTCATAAGTCAAAACTAGGTCACCCTCGTTGAAAACATTAGGCTGGAAAGATTTATTGTACTGCACCTTGACGCATTTCTTATGTGCCTCATTAGCCAAGGCAACATCTCTACGAGTCTCATCAAGGTTATTTAAGTACAAAAATCTCACTTCCTCTACCAAAGTGTCTAGGAGAAGTTTGACTGCAAGTTGTAAAGATGGAATTTGACATTGGATCGACAAGACAACTTCAAGTCCATAGACAAGCTGGAATGGCATGAAACCAGTAGCTGTCTTCACGAAATTCCGATAATCCCAAAGAGAAAAAAAAGAACGAGATGCCAATTGGATTTATGATCTCCAACCATCTGACGAAGCATAGTTTTCAAAACCTTGTTAATGGCCTCTACTTGACCATTAGCTTTCGGATAATACGGCATAGAGTTTTCATGGAGAAAACCTAGCTTGGCACTCAATTCCTCCATCATTTGATTACGTAAATGAGATCCATGATCAGTGATGATGGACTACTGAACTCCAAATCTAGCTATGATATGATTGAACAAGAAGAGAGCAGCAATCTTACCATCTTCTGCATATGTAGGCATGGCCTCAGCCCATTTTGTGAAATAATCCATGGATACGATGATATAACCATGACCCCTAGTTGAGGTAGGCTTACAATGCATGAATTCAATCCCCCATTTGGAAAAAGGGCCAACAACAATGACAGGGTGAAGCGGAGCAGGATGGGTGCACTTTTTGGGATAAAAATGTTAGCAATGTGGGCATTTCTTAACAGCCTCATGACAGTCTTTGAAGACAGAAGGCCAGAAATAGCCAACATGAAGGATTTTCTAAGCTGTAGCCATCCCAGATAAATGACTGCCACATGCTCCAGAGTGGCAATCATTTAGCACGTGTTCAGCCTCCTCATGAGTGAGGCATCGCCAGAGAATGGAATCAATCCCACGTCTATACAAGGTATCATTTAAGATAAGATAGTACTTCACATGGTGATGGATGCGGCGATGATCATCACAAGATAGATGCAGTTGAAAACGCTGGGTCTGGAGATAAATCAACAAATATCCATACCAAGGATTAGTAGTGCTAATTAGGAACAAGAATTCATCTGGAAATGAATCACTGGGGTCAGATTCCATGGTAGCACAGGGAAGGTCACACATAAGATCAGCAAAAACCAAGGATTTATTTGATGTAGCCTTAGCAAACTCAATATTGAACTCCTGAAAGATGATGATCCAACGGGAGTACTTTCCCCCGAGTACATGATGAGTCAGAATGTAGTACATCGGGTTCTGGTCTGCTAATACGGTGGTAGTGCGAAGCAGAATGTAGTGATGAAATGTTTGCACACCAATGACTATGGCCAAATCTAGCTTCTCCAAATGTGAATAATGGGTTTCAAAATCAATAACATTCTTACTAGCATAATAAATCACAGCTCCTGACCACGGAGATTGTCCTGCACTAAAACCATGGTGATGGTAGTAGCGGAGGAAACAATATACAAGAGATAGTCCTTTGAATAATCTGGGGGGTGTATCATAGGTGAATGAGTTAGAGAGTGCTTAAGATTATCAAAGGCACGTTGGGATTGGTCATCCCAGAAGAATGGAGTGTTCTCCTTGAGGAGACACATATAACTGTGCATTTTCTCAGCAAAATTGCAGACGAAACGGCGAAGAAAGTTTTCCTTCCCCTGCAAACTTTGGAGTTCAAGGATGTTGGTTGGGGCTGGTAGATTAATGATAGCGGAAATATTCAAAGGATCGATCCAGATTCCATCTTTGGATACCACAAATCCAAGTAGACATCTCGTCTCAACGCAAAAAACACATTTATGCAGATTGAGCCATATATTATAATGACGACATCTATGGAATATGTCTCTAAGATGACTAGGATGGTCCTTTCGTCGTTGTGAATGAGTAGGGAAGTTGTCAAGGTAAGGTTCAACAATATGTTTAACATCGTGAAATGCATAGGACATCTCACACTGGAGCGTGGCTCCAGCATTTTTCAAGCCGAAAGGTAACTTCTTATATGCACAGGTTCCCCATGGGAAAATGAATGTCGTCTTATGCTGATCGGAGGGCAATATCTCAATCTGATTGTAGCCGAAGAAGCCATCCATGAATGAAAATATGACACTTCCAGCATGGTTGACAATAATTTGATTGATATGTGGGGTAGGAAAGTTGTCCTTGGGACAAGCTTTATTTAAATCCCTAAAGTTGATGTAGACTCTAATGGTGCCCTGCTTTTTATTGATAGGGAAAACGTTCGATACCCATTCCGTTAGAGGTATAGGATAAATAAAACCAGCTTTCAGAAGTTTCTCAATCTCAGCTTTAATAGCTGTGGCCTTCCTAGGATGGACTTGCCTAAGTTTTTTCCTGACAGGTTTAGCTATGGGATAAGTTTTAATCTTGTGGACCACAATGGAAGGGTCAGTCCTCGACATCTCTTCATAGGACCAAGCAAAAATATCATGAAATTCTTTAAAAAGTTCCTTACATGCTTTAGATTCATCTGTGGAGTAGTTCTTCCCAACATGAATGCGCTCAAAAGCATCAGGCTTGGCTAATATGTTAATTGGGTTCATTTGAGTAATGTTGCAAAGGTTTCCTTCAGAATCGGTGTCTTGCAACAATATAGGACTTTGCGAAACGTTGACAATATCAGTAGGAAACAAGGATGAAAAATCATGGTTGCTCGAACTGGTATTGGGGAGGAACATGGATCTATGATGGTGATCCTCCCAAATGGGCTCATCCATATTCATGATCTCTATAATGGACTCGTTGGAAGGAAAAGTCTTGGAGAGATAATCTAGAATCGAAAGAGAAGGTTCTAGCCAGTACGGTAAATGGTAAGGATCTGAAGCCACTAAATGAAGGTCATCAGTGTGATCATTAGAACAAGTTTGAATGGTGTCATACATAGCTTCGTGCAGGCTCAAAAAGGTGGACTCAACAACATTTTTTCCCTTGGGCTCAAAATCAAATGAGGTGATCATATGTACTGTCACGGTATCCATGCTAGGAGGAGTAGACGGAAAAATCCCCATAAGGGATGAATCCTTCAGCATACCTACCCCAATCGACTAATAAGGAGGAGGGGACTAACCTAACATGGGGATGTTATTAGACGTGGAAGTAGTAACATCTGGCATATAGAAATCAAGCTAGTCAATAGTAACAATTCTCCCAAGATGCGGGAATTGGACCGTTCAAAATACTGTTGAAGCAACACCAGTCATGGCATAGAACCAATTCCTTACTAAAAGGAGGTTATAATCCAATGGGGAATCCACCACTTCTACTTGGATGGAAATGGTTTTCCCCCCCAGCTCAACCGCGAGGGCTGATATGAGACCATGGGGTTGGAAACCCCATCCATCAAAGGCTTAAAGGGTCGTCGGTGATGTAACAAGCTCGGGAGAGCCAAGAGCTTTCCAACAAGTCAGAGATAACACTAAGGTTGAAGCAGGCTTCATATAGTACTGTTCAAAAGACTTTCTTTCCCACTACTTTCGTAATGATCTAAAAAGTGAGTTTATGTGGTAATCTAGGTTTATAGTTCTCAACATTGAATTGAATCAAGTTAGTGTTATCCGGGTCTAAATCTCCTAAATATGTCAACAAGTTCTAGCGCTGTGTGAGGAAACTTTGGAGTACTTCTAGGGTAGACATCGCATAAGGTTCCTGAGCGAGATCTTCAACTACATTATAGAATTGAGCAGCTCGAGCATTGGGATTAAAGAAATCCTTCTGAAGAGTACTCTTTGGTGGGCACAAAATCATGTCGAGAGTAGGCTTCTTGATAGAAAAGGGAACAGTAGATGAGGATTCCAAAGAACTAGTAGAGGGAGCTTTCCCTAAAGAAGATTGCTCTTCTTTCTTATCTATGGGTTTATCATAATTATGGCTTCGAGTTTGTAGATGGATGGTATATGAGGAAATCATACGAATTTTCTCTGATGAACTAGAGTTACCCTGGTTAGACATGTGGTCTACCAGTTGTTGTTGAGAAGGAAAGGGATCCGTAAGTACTGCAGGTGTGGGATTAGACTTCAGAAACTGGGAGATTTCATCCTGATGGGGACACTCCTTTGAAAAATGGTCACCATCGCATAACAGACAAGGATATTTATCCTTCCTTTTCCCTTTTTCATTGTCATTATTGGTTGATCGTGGGGTCTCCTATTGGTTTCTAGGTTTTCTATTTTGATTTTTATCTTTCTTTTTATTACCCAAGGTTTGAGTACTTTGAATAGAATTGACCTCGGTAGAAACCTTGGGATTCGAAGGAGTAGCGGTTTGGGTTTGCTTGGCAGGTTTCGCTACAGATGGGGACTGGATTGAACCAATAATCCCATCAATAGGTACTTCTGCTGGTGGCTTGGTAGGGTCAGTGCTGGGGTGAGGAGCTTGAGGAATCAGGTCATAAAGAGTCTCGAACTGGGAATACACCAAGTCTAGGTACTGATCCTGACTAATAGCCTGGTCTTCGGTAACGGCACCGCCCATGGCCACATCTTGGGCAATAGGAGGAAACAAGGACTTAGTGAACCAATCAGCTAACAACTGATCTGGAATAGGGGCCTTAATAAGCCTTCTCTGCCTTCTCCACTCATGAATATGATCAGAAATGTGGGTGGAGGTGTTCTGTCACAGAGAAGTTAAAAGTTTAGTGCCCATTTCATAACGGATAGGGAGTTGAAAGTGTGTAAGAAATACGGTTGCCAATGAGCCAAAATCCACAAACAAATGTTGTGGGAGTTCAATGTACCACTTTGCGGCCATACCAGTCAAATTTCACTGAAAGAGTCATAACCGAATGGAATCATCCATGAGGGAGTTCGAGGAACACCACAAATGAAAAGTCATAACATGGTTCCGCGGATATTCACCCTGCTTCCCATCGAATTTCGGAATATCCAATGGTAACTTTACCGGAATGGGAGGCCACGAGGGATTTTGTCGAATGGGATCATTAATCAACTTGGACAAATCAGGAAAGTCCAAAGTTGATAGGAAAGGTAACTGTCTATTTGGTTGCACATACTGGTAATATTGATATAGCATATAATTACCAATAGGGCCATAGGTAGACTGATAAACAGGTTGCTGTGAGGAAGAACCACCAGAGGATCCACCCACGGGGGCTTGATTTCTGGAATTAGTACCGCTAGGACCACCAGGGCCTCCAGGAGGAGGACCGCCGGAGCCACCGGGACCACCAGGACCATCGGGACCACCAGGACCAACAGGACCACCAGGAGGCAGACCACCAGACCCTCTGGAGCCTCCAGGAGGTGGTATACCTCCAGAACCACTAGAACCACTAGGTGGAGGGCCACCAGACCCTCCAGATCCATAAGGAGGAAAGACACCAAGTCCCCCAGGACCATAAGGAGGAAATTTTCTAGATCCCCCAGGACCATGAGGTCCCCCAAGGGGAGGACCTCCATAAGGTGGTCCTCTCGCACCTCCCGCAGTATGTATAGGTATCCCTCCCATGGATGGCATGTAAGACCAGTTGGGTTGCCTCCATGGCGTAAAAGTGTTACTAGGGTATGGAATTCCAGTATAAGGCATTCCTGTAGGATTAGATGGATGATTACCTACAGGTATTTTATAACCATAACCACTAGAATACTGAATGGTAATAGGTTGTTCCCCCAAGGGCTGACCTGAACTAGATAGGGGATTTACCACATTAGTGTGGGTGGGAGGGACAAAATCTGTAGATGTTTCTATGTTAGAGGTCTACCCTTGACTAGGTACAACTCCGGTATCAGATAACATAGGTCGTGCCAGGGGTTGCCCCTCGGCATTAGAAGGTACTGACAAAACAGGAATTGAAGGTTGGGCCCCAGATGCAAAAGACCTGGGAGGATTTGGAACAAACATAACATGAGAGGTGAGAGGGGTGGAAATTTGACCTGGGTTGTGGGTTGTTAATGGACGATCTATAATCGGTTCAATGGGTCTCACAAAATCGGCTAGTGAATGATATCCCACAGGAAGAGATGTGGAATGTACTGGTGTAGAGCCTAATAGGTTATCAATCTACTTTTCTACCTCCTGTGCACGGAGAATAGAAACACGGTATTTCCTGCGTTCTTCTTCATCATTAGGAGAACTTACATGGGTGCCAAACGAGGCAATGGCCTGTCCGATAGGTGTCTCCCAAAAAGGAGCATTAGAACCAAAGTCTAGATGGGTTGCATCATCAACATGACCTTCCAAGGGAGAATGGAACGATGAATTTCCCTGAGAAGGTTGTTGGACCAGGGGAGGCAAGTATGAAGAATATGGTACTCCACTTTCCACCACCACATTATCTCCCACTTGGGAGGTGGTAGCAGCTCCTTGGTTGATAGCTTCCATTGGGTTTTCTCCTGAAACAGGAATAAAATCAGGTGGCAAGACCCGTACTCTTCTGGACTGTCTTAACTCAGCCAGTTTTTACAGTTCCTATCTAACCTGGGGTCTGAAAATCTAAAAAAAACACACCAAAATACTTCCCTACTCAAATTATAGGTCAAAACAAGCAGACTTAAAATAATAGGAGGAGTTCAAAATTCAGGTCTCTCACTAGGATTGTCAAGAAGGTGCCACTCATGATATACCTCGAGGGTACGCGTGTAGTAATCTCCCTGAATGTTGTTTTCAGTGTATGGCTCCAAAGAAGATGGCCAAAGGGATTTTCTCAGATAGATAAGGTACCCTAGTGGGGTCTCCTGATATACTCAAGGTACGTGGGAGCTCAAATTGGAAGTAGTGTTGTCTAATGCATAACCGTACAGAAGGGGCCTTTCGATATACAATCAAGTACGTGAACGTGGAAGAACCGCATGAGTCCTGGAATGTAATGTTGAAAAATAACGATAGCTCCTACGTTTTGCGACGCCCGAACACTTCTCTAACCTATCACTCAAGTTACTACGTAAATTTTAACCTACAACTACCATTAATTTTAACTTGTATGGTTAGGTGAATGCATGATGTTTTGACAGAAAATTAAAACCATGCAATATGCTTATGCAAATGTTCACTTTACCGTTTAGTATGCCTACTTACAAGAGGGAAGAGAGTGTTTTTCTTTTTGTTTCAAAACCAAAAACCATTCCAATCAATAGTCATGAACATCAAATCAAAGACAAGAAAACACTTTTACAAACCAAATTCTTCTTTTCGAAAGAAAATGAGAAGGGTGAGAATCTCTTTTCCTAAAAGAACAACACCAAGCACACCTATATGCCAATGCACTCTAACTTTTCAAATTTCTCAAAAACATAAGAAAATCTAACTTAAAACTACCATTTTTTTTGTTTTGATTGAGATAGTCCTATATGCATGAGAGATGAAAGATAATAAAGGTCCTGAAATCTTGTAAAGCCAATCAAAAAACCCAAATCCAACGCTCAAATATGATGTCCTAATCTCAAGCAAAAATTTTCTTTTTTGAAGGAAAGAAAAAGAAGTTTACTATGCAAGCAAGAAATGAAATCTAGAAGCTAATCTAGTGTTCTTCTTTTAGTATATGCAACGAAAAGAGACTTCAATGAGCACCCTAACTTTCAGAAAACAAGAAATCCTTCTTTAAGCACAACCAACAAGCAAGAAGCAGATGAACAATAAAAAAGACTAAATAAACTTTTGAAATTCCACTCAAATCAATCTTAAACCATCAAAGCAACAAGCCACACACATTAGATTCAATAACACAAGTCTGATAACATAACTGAAAGCAATAAAAATTCCAAATTTTTACAAAGAAAAATGAGGAAAAAGAGTTTTGGACTAATGCCTACCTGGCACCGCGTTTCGTAGCTGTTGATAGAGCGTTTCCAAGATAGCACCGCTCCTTGTAAACTAGATACAGGCGGTGGCACCGCTTACTGCTCACTATGTTTAGGCAGTGGCACCACTTACTGCTCACTATGTTCAGGAAGTGGCACCGCTCCTCGTACATAGCATGGGCCCGGTTCCCTGTATATGTCCAAAACAAAAAAACGAATGATGGATCAAGTCAGAAAAGACTAGATCAAGGCAAATACTGTTGAATTGAATGTGGTAACAGAGCATAAAAGACCAAAATGACTCAGATTTGAATAGATTTGGAAATTTCAAACCCAAATAATACAAATCAGAAAGTAGATCTGACTGAAAAGAGTTGAAGAAAACAGAGCTTGGATTCGGACAAGAGTTGCAGACTAAGGAAGATCAGAACAACTGAATACTCTATTCCCCAGTAGAGTCACCAGATTTTTTAGCTAGAATATTTCACCTCCTGCGGACAGAAAAGTGTTCCACTGGTCTGAATGGTTCAGATCCAAAACAAATAGAGGACAGAGGTTGAAGACTCTCCCTAGACGCTGTAGATATCTGGAATACAAGGCTTTGACAGTTCACCTATATACCTGCAAAAAATCTCAACACGAAACGAATCAAAGCAACCAGAATATGATCTACTAATCTATGCTAGTGACTAAGGAATCTAGCAACATATATATGCAAAATCAGAACAACAACATCATATGTGGGACAAAAATCAACTTGCATTAGAAATATGAAGAAGTTTACAACCAAGCCTTAGTGTTGACATGCA
This sequence comes from Pseudotsuga menziesii, assembly GCA_001517045.1. Classification (NCBI taxonomy): domain Eukaryota; kingdom Viridiplantae; phylum Streptophyta; class Pinopsida; order Pinales; family Pinaceae; genus Pseudotsuga; species Pseudotsuga menziesii. The sequence goes on from LPNX010163955.1 coordinate 22,112, forward strand.
TCTCCATGAAACCAGCTCTTCATCCCCAAAAGCTCCGACTCTAGCTCTCTATGCTCTCTCCAAATGATCTTGGGCTAAGAATCAATCCAACAACATAACAATACCTTCAATGTCCCCCCCTCAACCAAGGCTATGAGCTCATATTTATAGGGATTTAATGGATAGAGATGGTTGAGAAATTAGTGGGTGAGGTGGATCCTAGGATGAGGGATCTCGAGCTCAACCAACCAACAATAGTAGGGATAAGGCAGTACACGAGGATTATCATCTAGAAGCCTCGAGAAACTTCTCTTTTTCCCTTTTTACCCAGGGTACCGTGCTTCTCCTTCTATGACAGAGCGGTTCTGGTAATAACCGCCTATGGACCAAGGGCAATGGGCGGTGGCACCACTTGTGGACAACCTATGAAAGGCGATGTAAGCAGGGGTACCACTCTTGGATAAAGGGGCATGCATGGTGCTAGGGAATTTGTATGACAGATTGATGAAAAACCATTTAGTTTCCACTCCAGAAGCTGGGATTCAGGGCAAGTAGGTATGTCAAATGTCTTATCACATGATGGTGATGAGATTTTGGTATAACACAATCATTCATTAACATAGGAAATAACGTGAAAACCCATCTGGGTGAAAACCACCAAGGTGCTCTTCATATGGCATGAGAAATATATATATCACCTTGCATTCTACGACCTACAGACTATTTAAGATATGTATTTTGGCTGAGACCCTTCTTTCTCTCATGCTCTCTAGTTTATTCTCCTATCTACTCCTACTGATATGCACACATCCTGGATCGACTCTTCTACCTTACTGTCAATGCACTCAACCACACATTCACTCCTACAAATGGTTTGTGCACACAGCAGTAGATCCGTGGCTCAATAGCCTTCTACTATCAGACTTCTCTCTAAGTCAGCAAAAAATTAACTAATACAATCCCTTTGAAGCTACTAAAAACTAACTGAAGCTAACCCTTATACAGAGAGGGTTCCTCTTATTCATAGTGTTTACCAAACCGTGTAGGGTCGAGTGAGTATAGCTCATTTATTACAGACTTAAATAGACAAACAATATCTTCTATTACATTGATGATAGGCCATACTTGCTTCAAAAGGTCCTGCATTACATTACTCAAAAGCCATAACTAGCCACAGAAACATCTTTCGATATGCCTGTATAGATCATAACTAGCCACAAAACTGTCATTTATTCTTCCATCAGCTCGAGCTCTTGTAGTCCTTCTTGACCTGCACATGCCCAGCCTTTACTCTTCTACCAAATAATTTCCCACCGACTATGGTTTTACTTTTCCCTGTTGCACCAATCCTCATTGCAACGTTCTCTTCTCTACGCTTTCTTTACATCCTTTACCTGCTATTATCCTGTCACATTCCTTCTTTTAATCTATCTTGCTTGCGTGTCAGTTTCTTCCTTATGCACTTTTCCTAGCCCAACAGGCCCCCAACACTCACATGTGGCTCATCCCAAGCCACTAAGAAACATTTAGTAAAATTTTTAAGTTTCTGCAAAACTCAAGTCTTTGGCATAGGTTGCACCACAAGACCAACCTTGTCCTGAAATTCCTTCAAAATTTGTTGCACCTGGGAAACTTCCTCATGGACCTCTTTAACTTGTTTTCCCAATTGTTCCACACGGTCGAAACTAATATGTTCTTACGGTCCCTCTTCCAGAGATTGAGTGAGAAGCTGGAGATTCTGCTATACGGGATAAATAAGCCTTGTAACTCGTCATGCTTCCTATTGGTGCTCTGTCACCTCATCATTCCTTGTATGTTCCTGGTCACAGATATTTTTCACTTCCCACTATAGCTGCTTCAAATCTGCGGCCTTTGTGATCCTTTCTTTGATCAGCAACTTCTTCATGTATGACTTTACCGCGGTGATTTTCAAATCAGGTTGTCGCGCATATTTCTTGATCTTCTCCATGGTCTCATCCTCTAGAATTAATTCCCACATCACGAAAATGGCTTCAAATGCCTTAGTGTAGAGTTTTTCTCCTTGCCTTATCCTCTCAACAGCCTTAGGCATTGTTTTCCTGTGCTCTTCAAGCACCTGAGGGGGTGTGCTTGGTATCTGCTGCACTTTCAACTCCTTGACCTGTCTTCTTAGGTCTATAGCAATCTGGGATAGACATGATACCTTAGAGGCCATATCGGCATATTCTTGGCCTTCTTCCAAGGGGAACTCTGTGACTACTTCCTTGATGGCTTCAGCAAGTGTAATACTACTCTACTCTCGTGCCTCAATTTCCTATTATTTTTCTCAAAGGAGGGTCTTGCACTCTTTCTCCTTGATTTTTTGCTTGGTAGCCTTATAGGCAAGAGCATTCTCCCAGATCCTTATTTTAGTTACGTCTACATGATGAACCACACATACCTCGGTGACCGCAAGTTTCAATAAATCAAGAGATAATGTCCCAAATTCATGGACAACAGTGTCAAACTCAGGTGTTCCCATTTCCATTGCTTGTGCTTGGACATATACCTTCACCAGTGGAAACAATATCTACATTACTAGAGTGTCATTAGGATCCACGCCATATGTGTCAGCCTCGACTGTGCTTTTAACTTCATTGATATGCTCAATCACCTTTTTAATGTGTAGCTTGTTAGTTAGGTACAACTTCTTTTTACTTAGGCCCTTCAAACTAGACTTTGCGACCTCTATGATTGCTTCAGAAATCAAGATTATGCCCTCTTCGGCTAAATTGATAGTGTTAGCCATCTTTTCTGCTTTGCTCTTTTTTGGCCACTGCTAAGGCTTCTCTATGTTCCATGCCTCTTCCCGGGCCTTCTGCACATCCTCATCAGTAGGTGTGCCTTTAGATTCATCGTTGTCAGAGTTGTGATTACTGTCATCATCGTCGGAACTCATCACCTAGTTGTCTTTCTTATATCCACCATCATTGTTTAGGTCATATTCCTGGCCATTTCCTTGGTCCTCGCCTTGTCCATTTCCTTGGCCACTTCCCTGATTTCCTGCTTGGTCCATCTATACATCGACCGACACGCACCATTCCACAGGCCACTCTTGGATGGTCATTTCCACATATTTGTCAGTGATCATGAACTGTGTCGGTAGTTCTTTTTTTTTGAGGTCCTATCGTGGTTCCAAGATAATGCTTTGGACACCAGCCTGGAAAATTATGAAGGATGGGTATTTATGCACTATCGCGGATCTTACTCTATGATGTTTCTTTATTACATCGTGCAATGCCTCTGTGTGCAGAAAGAACTCAATATTATTGTCTTTCTATCGGATCCTGTTATCCTTATCCTCCCAGAGGTTCTGATACCTTTTTCCAAGGAAAATCACTGGGACATCCACTGGCTGATAGTCTGGGGTGTTCGACCAAATAATGAAATAAATTAAGATGAGCAACCAAGAGTAGTGAAATTTGGCATTTTCGTCCTCCTGCGCTTCCTTCGCATCCTCTAGTAGTTCATTTAACAAGTATTTCAACCCATTGAAGATCACTCTCATTGCACACTTCCCTGCAAGTTCTACCATCCTGGTGGTGCACTCAGTGGGACGTATCTTGCACAGCAACTTACAAGATAGGATTTTTTCGTGAACCTCACTGTGTTGTCAACTATAGGAGAAATGAGGAATCCTATACCTGCATGTTGGAGGTCATATTTTTGCTTCATTTTAGTCGTATCTATGTTTGCACATAGATACAATGCAGGGTCATGCCCTTGCTTTGGCAGACCCATTATCGACGAGATGAGCTTGACATCCACAACATAGGGTCGGTCGAGCCATAAGCATCCTCCATGAAAATAAACCAGGAGTTGACGCACATATGTGATTACTTGAATGCTCCGACCAAAGTGTGGCATAAGAAGCAGGTTGAGTAGGCCTGCACTTTCAATACCTCACACCCACTCCATTGCGACGACCAACTGTGGCTCAAGCGGCATGGCTGGAAGAATGACCATGTATTTTTTCCTCTCCATTCCCTCCTACTTGTGTGTATCAGTATCCTCAAACTACAGGTTGGCCAGCTTCAGAAGTATATTCATCAAGAGGGGCAAGGATAATTTTAGGGGCGAATTTTATCCCGACAGGCTATTTTTCGATGTTTTTCTCCCAAAAAAGATTCGCCATTTTGCATTTTTTGAAGCCCTGTTTTGCCCAATTTTGATGGGGTAAAATTTTTTCACCCTAAAAATCTCCAAATTATTATATAAACGATATAAAATCTTTGGAAATTAAAATATTTTTTGAAAAATATCGCCAAACATTTTATAGTTGGCATTTTAAGAATTGGTAAGATTCGCCAACATTTATACACTTTTAAATAAGCATGGTTCCTTAAAATCATCCCTGAAGAGGGGAACGCCAGCAGGGATTTGCGGTGCAGCCAAGGAGGAGAGTTCTTTTTCCATAGGTTTCACTTCAACTTCCTCTTCTCTCCTTGGCCAAACCTAAGGTGGTAATAGGTTCTTCTCTTCAATGGTAGCATCTGCATCTCTTCGCGGCGGCGAAGGTGACGCATCATCAACAAGGATCTCCTTAGTGGATTTAGCCTTATGCTTCTTTGATATATTTGTCCTTGATGATTCTGGAACCTATCTCTATGGTACAAATGATTGTGGACATGCAACTGGGGGATTCATTGGTGGATTTTGAACTAGGGCCAATGTAGATCCCCAACCAAAGGCTAGAACAGGGACCAAACCAATCGTAGGAGCTATCTGTTGTCTTGGTTGTGCCATCGTTTCTGGTTCGTGTTCTTGTTATTGTACCTCCGACAATGTAATCTCTTCTTCAATTAGGAAAGGCGCGACAATGGTAACGTTTGACTGCTCACTAGTGCTGGAAATGTCAATGAACATTAGCTTCAGCTCTTTCACTCTGAAAATATGGTTCACTCTTCTTCTCTCTGTGCACGTAAAATGATTATTATCGATGAAGGCTCATATTTATAGGGATACACTCATTCTACATGCGATCATTTGATGTAAAATCCACGTCTTGTCGATCACATGGGATTCCCATTCGACGCATTCCAACATTAACTCACATACTCGAGTTCTGATCTATACTCATCATGGCAGTTATGGCAGAAACAACTGATGGGACAAAAAAACATGTCACCATTTTCCTCGTACTTTTTCGAGATAATGATGCTTTTCTCTCATAACCATCTCAATATTTTTGGGTATTCATGCTTTAATGACAACCAGTTTTCATTCCTGCTCTTTACTGTGATTTGCTTGTTTCCATCGCAAATGTGTGACATAACAGTTTCCTTCCCTTTTTCTCTTGTTTGTTTTTAATGCGCGACGTGATCTTACCCAGGCATGTCACGGCCATCATAGTAAGGTTTTAGGCGACTGCCATTGATCATTCATGTGACTGTCGTTCCATCCAACTTATGTAAATTCACTACGCTTGCATCAGTGATATGTGCGACCACATATGGCCCTATCCAATGCGTCTTTAGTTTCCTTAGAAGCTTCAAAAAATTTGTTGTCATACAACAAAATAATTCCTCCGAATTTGAATTGCTTAGTTCTGATATGGTGATCATGTCATTCTTTTTTCCTTTGTTTCTCTATGTTTTGAAGAAATCCTACAACAAAGCGTTCCTCCTCCATCTAAACAAGCTGCAACAACCTTTACTCGACAACATCTCCATTGGTCATTTCTGTTAGTGTAGCAATTCTTAGGCTTGGCACAATATACTCCATCGATACAATAGATTCTTGTCCATACACCAGTATAAATGGAGTGCACCCTGTCAGTCATTTGCAATTTGTGTGGTATGCCCATAGTATAGTTGAAACATTTTGGTCCCAGTCATCTCGACGCACATTGCATACTTTGGTTAATGCATTCTCTAGAATCTTGTTGAAGGCTTCAACCATTCCATTCTTCTGAGGATGATAGGGTTTCATCTTTCCATGTTTAATATGGAACTATGCAGTAAGCTCAACAATCATTTTGTTAGCAAAATACTTACCTGTTGGCCTGATTTTCTGACCTAGACCAACAAGGATATTATGCCCACACAATCAGTTTAAAGCAGCGTCCGGTGTGTTTGGAGTAGCAAAATCTCACAGGTTATGGTCCTGCTACCAACTGAATTTTTCTCTTAAGGAGAAACTAAAATTCAGCAAAAAATCTATCCTAATGTTATTTCTATCTAAATAAACCCTAAAAATTATTTTCAACTACCTAAGGTATCCTACAATTTCTTTCTTAAGGAAAGTCTTCGATTTTTGAAGAGTTTTTCTAAATATAAAGACTAATAAAATTATTCTAAAAATTACACAAATTTTATTTAATAACTGTTAAATACAACTATACTAGAATAATAATAACTGAACTATCTTAACTATCATATCTATCCTATCTCAGCTGAGAGCGAGTTTGAATATTATATTAATTATTAATTAATATAAGGATAAATAGAAAGATAAGGGGTAAGACCTAAATAAAAATACTTAGATCATCTACACTAAATCATTCTGCTATAAAATAACTTGACAGAGAAATTGAAATAAATAATTACTTCAAATTTTCTGATATGTCTAATCAATTAATAATTAATAACCAACATTAGATATTTGAATAAGAAATAATGTTCAGTATGAAATCATTGCAACAACACAAATGAAATCAAACAGACATAAACATATATATATATATCATCATATCATTGAATTTTCAGTAGTAGCACCGAAAACTAGACACACTGAAAATTCGGTTACAATAATATACTAATTCAAATACAATATTGCTTTGACAAAGTGAAATACTGATTGATAAACACAAGCATAACAAAGTATACTGTATTAATGTTAAAGATAGAAGATCATATACTGAAATATAAAGAGTATCCAAAATAATACCAATAACGATATCAACTTGGAGATTTCCAGTCACATCCCATTCCCAAAGATAAAACTTCAACAAGAACAACACTAGTATCAAAATAGTATTTCAAGTATTTTTTCTTCAGTCACTCCATCAATGCAAAGAAACACAACAGAGTCTTCAGAAAACAAATTTCTTCATCTCCATCGATCTTCCCTCTCTGGCAGCAACGTTTACAGAACAGAGAAAAAAAAACTTCCTTCGCCCTGTCTCGCGCCCCCCCTCTACCCACAAACATCAAAATTTTACAAAGTAGAAATAGAATCGAAGGATGAAACTCCCTCTATCCTCCGGATCCCCCTCTCTAAGTTGAATTACCTCTGCCTAAATAGACAGAAGACATCATAACAGTCTCCCCAAAAATTACTCCTCCAGCTGGACACAGCATAAATCTTCTAGAAAAAATACATCCTGAAGAGGCCCAAAAATATCCCAACACTTTGGAAATCTCTGGAAACAACCCATGGTTAGAGGTAAAATACCCCATTTGGGAAGTGGGTTTTGAACAGAATCGCGAGATTCTTTACGGTTTGGTGGCAAATGGAGCCCGAAATTTGCCTCTTTCCCAAGTGCACGATTGGAGCAAAATGCCCTGCATTATTCCCATTCCTGTTAGATGAGTTGTGCGCACTGTTTGATGAGTCATCTTTCATAAAAGGTTTGTATCACAACTTCTTTGCTTCAACTCTTGCGGGCAATTGAATCGGTTTTGATTTCTTTAAAGTTAAACCTGCCCAATTCATATATTTTCTCGATCTCTTCGAGTTTATTTGATGAGTAATAGCTGCCTGAGATCTCTGCACAATATTTCTGCTAACTGCCTAATAAAAAGAGATGTCATGGCATATTAGTATGAGTAATCAGGTATCTTCAAAATCTTTAATTAAATGAATTCCTTCGAGGCAAAGGGAGCAATATTTTCATCATAGTTGTTGCAGTATATTCAAGTTTCTCTTAAATGAACATGGATGTGTTACTCTTTGACAATTAAGACCTGTTGTTCCTCATCTCGCGGCCTGAGTTCTCTTTGGCTCAACTTTAATGTAAAATTCTTTATCGAATTCATTTCTAGTGATTCCTCTTCATATGGTAATGCGTCCTCACTTTTTACCTTGAACATAGGAAAACTGAGTACCTTGCAGCCACAAAATTCACTTGATGAGCCTTTCGTATTTTAGTTAATTTCCAATGCGGTAAATTCTTGTAAAAGAAAAGAGTTTGAAATACAATGTAATTCTTTAAAAATATACTTTATCTCTTAAATTATCCAGTACATATTGGAAGGCTAAATTTGATTGAAAATATATAATCGTGGAGTGAGTAAAAGATATTTGAATAGACTAAATACAATTCACTTTTAGCGATATAATATTTGGATATAAGATTAATTTTGATAATTGATTATGTTATTTTGTTTATAACTCCTTAAGAAAAGTGGAAAAATTCAAATATTCTAACTTTGCCATGAGTTAGTTATATAGAATGTATTTAAAATAAACTTTATGGCTTAGTTTAAAATGAAAGTTATTTATTTATTTTCCATATTTGTTTATATGAGTGTAAAACAAAAATTAATATAAATAAACGCTAAAATTTCTTTTTTCAATTTTGGATTTTTGTTACATCATGAAGATAATAACATATTCGAATATAATATTATTAATTAACTATTTAGAAATGATGACTATATAACTAATAATAATTAATATGTTTAGTCATCATTATAAAGAAATATTAGATCAATTACTTAAATTCAAATCCAATTGCTTGATTTCATAAACTCTTTCAAAATGTAGATCAAAATCATCAAATATAAATGATCAATCAATTTATTGAGATTCACCAAAAATGTTTATTATTGTTTTCAAAACCTCAAAAGTGGGGAGATTGTCAAAATATGAATTTGATCCAATGTTGTTGCACTAAGACATGAAATCAAATTGTCTAAGGTAGTATAGATCATGCGAGCATTGATTGAGGAACCAAGAATTCAAGAGAGTCAAGCGATAAAAATCACCAAACCTCTAAGCCTTGTAGGATATGTTAAATATCAACCAATAAGCACAAGGACTTTAAATGACAAAAATAAGTTATGCTAGCAAATCTCTTATCTCAAGAAAATCAAGCCAAAAGAGAAAGCACCAAAAATTTGAAGGATGAAAAGAAATAAAGTTGTGAAATCATTAAATAATTCAAACAAAAATAAAATGAAAACTAAGGCTACAAATTTACAAAATTCTAACGGGGAACATTTTATTTGCAAAATGAAAGGGGAGTTGTTGGGGTGCCAACAAATGGCGACTTGCTAGGCGAACCAGTTATCTCTGTATGTTTACCTGAAGATTAAAGATATAGGAAAACAAAATCAAGATTTTCTTGAAAAATCAAACTTCACACCACATGACTTTATCTTATCACTAGCCTATATAGTAAAGTTTGAACTTTAATATTGTCACAATCAAATGAATTATCACAACTATTATTCAGAGACTTCATAAAGATGAATGACTTTGAAATATATGCATAGCAAATAGACCAGATCAAGAATGCTTTCTCAACAGCTAAGGATAATCAAATAACACCAGCATAAAGATATGACCTCCATACCTTAAGAAGATATCTAGATAAGTTCCCCATCCATTAAAAATAACTGAAAGATAAAATTTGTTTTTCTCCTTCTTCTTTTATTTATTTATTTATTATATATTTGATTCAAGACTACTATCCTGGCTTGGTAACCAGCTATTGATAGCATCATTCACGAGAACTATCAGAGATAAACAAGACGGCTCGTGATGAGACCTCCTATCCCTTGATCTTATGACCAAGAGCCATCACCCTGGTGATCAGAAATGATGTTATCCCTGACAGGGCTGATGATCATGATTAGGTTGGCTCGTAATGAGACCTCCTATTCTTCAATCAAAGTTTAGTTTAGTTTTAAAATTTTTCTAATGGATGAGAAACAAATCCAAATAATACCCCTATAATAACATGGAAGGCCTAAAGATGACTAATGCCATTGATTCATAAAGATTCTGAGAGAAAAGTTTACCAACAAGTTAACTTGCCTAGCTAATGATATCATTCTCAAAATAAAGTCCAAGAATAATAATCGTGAGTTCAACTAACTGATTAGCTAAGTTCATAAGAAATCTTTCAAGGCTAGGAGTGATTCAGTCATAGTAAGAACATTTTATATGGCAAGAAACTCCTTACAATGGTTTCTCTTTAAGTTATCAGGTTGATTAGTAGAGAAACATATGAACACCCAGCAGTGTGCCATCAAAGTATTATTTATCTACAATGCTCCCTTAAAAACAAAGAAGAAAATCAAAAAGCTGAAAAATATTAAATTCACTACTGAAACTAATCAACCAATAAAAATCACTAATTGAACCAAAACACTCAAAAGATAGAATCCGATCAAATCCAAAATTCAACCAAAAGGTATGTATTGAAATCCAAAAGAAAAATTTATCGAAACTTTAACTGAGAATCGAAAAAGGTAAATAAGTTCAAATTTTTTTTTTTAAGATATGATCACTCTCTATGTGATGAGCTATACAAAATAACTTAAAAATCACGAAATTATAACATGCGTAAGAAATAACGACAAATCTACTAATATTCAAATTGATCACAATATAAAGATTTAAAGTTTAAATAAAGGTCAATATAAAATGGAAAATAGAAGACACAAATATAATATGTATGTCAAAATGGTGATTTTCACAAAAATTATCATAAACTTATTATTGATGTAAAGTTTCGAAAATATTTGAATATTGCAGAATCATTCAATTGTTAAAATATCACTTCATTCTTTTAGGACTCATTTAATTAATCGATGAGAAGATTGAGTAAGTCGAATCCTTTTATTCATCATTATTTACAAAAGGAAAATGAAAAGTCTAAGTTGTATAGTTTTTTGAGAATAATTACAAAGTGAGCAAGATGTAATGATTACAACTCTTTATTTTGAAAAACAAAAATAAATGAAAAACCTAAAAGAAAATGGTCATAACAAAATCTTCTAAATCAAAGATAATCAAAGAAATAAAGAAGACTTGTAAGAAACTAATTATTTCAAAAAGCAAGATATCAACTCAAAATCTAGTCAATATGTACAAGGCTGAGGTGATAAGAAATCCAATCATCTAGGTCTCAAAAGTGAAAACGAAAAGCAATCAAGTGAAACCAAAATCAATATTAATTTCCTTTGATGATTAAATTAATTTGTACAAATCATTATTAATTTCATGTCACAACTTCACTAAGAATCATAATCGAATGAAAGAAAATTCTTAAATCGAAGATCAACACGTAATAATATTTTACACAGATTTAATTGATCTGAAATTCTAAAACAATTTTCCATACCCTCAATTATATTTATCTTAATTTGTGGTTGTGATAATATCAAAATAAGACTTTTCCTTAATTATAAATATGGCAAGTATTCATAGAAAAACCTAAATTATTAATTTTAAAAAAATGATCGATTACAAAAATTTAGAGAAATATTCATCAAAACAATATTTATGAGCAAAATCAGGAATTGGCATGAATGATTTAGAAATTTCAAGGAGTTGATTTAGCAAACTCATTTCAATATAGACTAAAAGTGTATAATTAATGACATCATCCCACAATCGTGTAAAATAACCTAATGATAGATTTATCATTATTGAATTATTGTAAATTTATGATTTCTCACAATTAATACCAAAACTCAATACTTCAAAGTTTATAAAGATAAATAACAAGTATACAAATTTTGAAATGGAAATAAGATAAAGAATTCACTTCCCTGATGTAAGGCCATACTCGTATTCATGCATTCCCGATTGTATCACTTGCTTCAAAACGCTTTCTAACTTGTCAATCCAACCAAGTGTACCTGACCAAAAATTAAGTAGAGATCAATCTATCCTTAGCAGAAAACTATTGAGCTGATTAATAAATATATACATTCTTATATTTACTACTATGTGTGAAATCAAAACTAAAAACTAAGAAGTAAAGAAAAAGAAATGAAACTAATCTATCTTATTCCTAGTCTTATTTTATGTACACTAAAATCAAATATTCAATCATAATCAGGTAAAGTAAAAAATTCAATGAAGCCATTGAAGCATTTGTAACCCTACAAAATAAAACATATCGAATATTAATAATATGAATTGAAATGCTTCATACTGAAAAATAGAAAGTATTAAATTAGAACTTATATTTACAAAAGGAAGAAGAAGATGACATGAAAATCTTTTAAAATATGACTCTTCCAACCATGCATAAACTAGATCATAAAAAGAAGATTGGAGGAGATCTAAAACTCGTGAAGATTCAATGGAATGTGTGATAGCAAGTTCACCAGGATAGTAATAAAAAAGTGGCATGTCGAGATTATGATCAAAGGGTCCAGGAAAAGTTAAAGTAGAGGATATATTTTGTAAGGAAGTATCATCATCATAAATTTGAAAATCAAATCTTGACATTACCTTAGAGTAAGCACTTTCCCTTTGAAATTCATGAGATTTTGATGATTCAATTAGTTTACAATTGAAAATATTAGTATCGTCAAAATCTAAAACATTATAAGAAATTGTTTTATCTTCTAACTTAACTTCTTCACTATTACCGTATGCATGAGATTCATGAGCGATATTTATGAATTTATTTTCCTCATCAATATCGTGAATAGAAAGATTTTCCTCATTCTTAAACAACAAATCACTTTGCATAGGAACTGACCATAGTGTTTGTATATTAGTATCTGGACATAAACTATAATCAGTAAATAGATCTGGATATAAAGCATGATAACTTTCCAAATGTTGAAAATTAGATGTTCCTGTTTGCAAAGGACAATCTTGATTAACTGACTCAAGAGAAAAATCATTATCCATATTTTGATTTGTTGATATCTTTTGTGAAGGAATGAGATAATTTTGTTCAATTTGAGAAGAAGAAAATGCAAAATCATGATCTATGCAACGATCATTCAAAGATTCGGTTTTAGATCCTAAAATCATTGCTTCCTTTTCAACTACAATTACTTGAACAAGAGAATGATTTTTTAATGTAAGTGTCGAATTTAAATTCTTTTGTTCTTGAAATTGTATATTAGAAGATCCTAAGATTTGTTGATGTTCAACAATTTTAGTGCCAGAATTTGGACCATTAAAATTAGACCTTGAATCAATATTAACTGATGAAGTGATGCAACCATCAACATGCATATCGTTAATTAGAAGCTTATCATTATTTGTTTGACCATATAAAGTTGAATGAGAATCAAGAAATAAAAATAAATCTGTTATTTCTTCTGTAGAAAGTTGATATTTCTCATGGAATCTAAAATGCATTGACATAAATCTTGAAAAGAAAATACTAGTAGATTCACCTTCTTGTTTGCAAAGATTTTCGATCTCATACCTCAACTCTTGATAATTATAATCCTCATGCGCATGAATAAATAACTCCATGAAATGTTTCCATGAATGAGTGGATTTAGCAGGTAACATTTCAAACTAGCCTCGAATTCTTCTTTTGAAAGTGACAGTAAAAAGCCTACAAATCTTACTCTCACACACTATACAATAATGGTTACAAATATCTATAAATTCAATAAGATGTTTCAAAGAAGTCATTTTACCTTCTCCATCAAAACTTAACCTTTGCAAGAGATTTACTACACTTTCAGAAATACCTCTAGCAGGCCCAGGCATGCTGAAAGCATGTTCTAAAACAGTAATAGGAGCTATTCTTAAAAGAAATAGCTCAAAAGGGCTTACTTGCCGATCGACCCTCCTTCTAGCACCATTTGTTGGCCTGATTTTCTGACCTAGGCCAAGAAGGAGATTATGCCCACACAATCAGCTTAAAGCAGCATCTGGTGTGTTTGGAGTAGCAAAATCTCGCAGGTTATGGTCCTGCTACCAGCTGAATTTTTATCTTAAGGAGAAACTAAAATTCAGCAAAAAATTTATCCTAATGTTATTTCTATCTAAATAAACCCTAAAAATTATTTTCAACTACCTAAGGTATCCTACAATTGCTTTCTTAAGGAAAGTCTTCGATTTTTGAAGAGTTTTTCTAAATATAAAGACTAATAAAATTATTCTAAAAATTACACAAATTTTATTTAATAACTATTAAATACAACTATACTAGAATAATAATAACTGAACTATCTTAACTATCCTATCTATCCTATCTCAGCTGAGAGCAAGTTTGAATATTATATTAATTATTAATTAATATAAGGATAAACAGAAAGATAAGGGGTAAGACCTAAATAAAAATACTTATATCATATACACTAAATCATTCTGATATAAAATAACTTGATAGAGAAACTGAAATAAATAATTACTTCGAATTTTCTGAAATGTCTAATCAATTAATAATTAATAACCAACATTAGATATTTGAATAAGAAATAATGTTCAGTATGAAACCATTGCAACAACACAAATGAAATCAAACAGACATAAACATATATATATATATCATCATATCATTGAATTTTCAATAGTAGCACCGAAAACTAGACACACTAAAAATTCAGTTACAATAATATACTAATTCAAATACAATATTGCTTTGACAAAGTGAAATACTGATTGATAAACACAAGCATAACAAAGTATATTGTATTAATGTTAAATATAGCAGATCATATACTGAAACATAAAGAGTATCCAAAATAATACCAATCACGATATCAACTTGGATATTTCCAGTCACATCCCATTCCCAAAGATAAAACTTCAGTAGGAACAACACTAGTATCAAAATAGTATCTCAAGTATTTTTGCTTCAGTCACTCCATCACTGCAAAGAAACACAACAGAGTCTTCAGAAAACAAAGTTCTTCATCTCCATCGATCTGCCCTCTCTGGCAGCAGCATTTACAGAACAGAGAAAAAAAAACTTCCTTCGCTCTGTCTCGCGCCCCCTCTCTACCCGCAAACATCAAAATTTTACAAAGTAGAAATAGAATCGAAGGATGAAAATCCCTCTCTCCTCTGGATCCCCCTCTCTGAGTCGAATTACCTCTGCCTAAATAGACAGAAGACATCATAACAGTCTCCCCAAAAATTACTCCTCCAGCTGGACGCAGCATAAATATTCTAGAAAAAATACATCCTGAAGAGGCCCGAAAATCTCCCAACTCTTTGGCAATTTTTGGAAAAAACCTATGGCTAGAGGTAAAATACCTCATTTGGGAAGTGGGTTTTGAACAGAATCGCGATATTATTTACGGTTTGGTGGCAAATGGAGCCCGAAATTTGCCTCTTTCCCAGGTGCACGATTGGAGCAAAACGCCCTGCATTATTCCCGTTCCTGTTAGATGAGTTGTGCACACTGTTTGATGAGTCATCTTTCATAAAAGGTTTGTATCACAACTTATTTGCTTCAACTCTTGCAGGCAATTGAATCGGTTTTGATTTCTTTAAAGTTAAACCTGGCCAATTCATATCCTTTCTCGATCTCTTCGAGTTTATTTGATGAGTAATAGCTGCCTGAGATCTCTACACAATATTTCTGCTAACTGCCCAATAAAAAGAGATGTCATGGCATATTAGTATGAGTAATCAGGTATCTTCAAAATCTTTAATTAAATGAATTCCTTCGAGGCAAAGGGAGCAATATTTTCATCATAGTTGTTGCAGTATATTCAAGTTTCTCTTAAATGAACATGGATGTGTTACTCTTTGACAATTAAGACCTGTCATTCCTCATCTCGCGGCCTGAGTTCTCTTTGGCTCAACTTTAATGTAAAATTCTTTATTGAATTAATTTCTAGTGATTCCTCTTCATATGGTAATGCGTCCTCACATTTTACCATGAACATAGGAAAACTGAGTACCTTGGCAGCCACAAAATTCACTTGATGAGCCTTTCGTATTTTAGTTAATTTCCAATGCGGTAAATTCTTGTAAAAGAAAAGAGTTTGAAATACAATGTAATTCTTTAAAAATATACTTTATCTCTTAAATTATCCAGTACATATTGGAAGGCTAAATTTGATTGAAAATATATACTCATGGAGTGAGTAAAAGATATTTGAATAGACTAAATACAATTCACTTTTAGCGATATAATATTTGGATATAAGATTAATTTTGATAATTGATTATGTTATTTTGTTTATAACTCCTTAAGAAAAGTGGAAAAATTCAAATATTCTAACTTTGCCATGAGTTAGTTATACAGAATGTATTTAAAATAAACTTTATGGCTTAGTTTAAAATGAAAGTTATCTATTTATTTTCCATATTTATTTATATGAGTGTAAAACAAAAATTAATATAAATCAACGCTAAAATTTCTTTTTTCAATTTTGGATTTTTGTTACATCATGAAGATAATAACACATTCGAATATAATATTATTAATTAACTATTTAGAAATGATGACTATATAACTAATAATAATTAATATGTTTAGTCATCATTATAAAGAAATATTAGATCAATTACTTAAATTCAAATCCAATTGCTTGATTTCATGAACTCTTTCAAAATGTAGATCAAAATCATCAAATATAAATGATCAATCAATTTATTGAGATTCACCAAAAATGTTTATTATTGTTTTCAAAACCACAAAAGTGGGGAGATTGTCAAAATATGAATTTGATCCAATGTTGTTGCACTAAGACATGAAATCAAATTGTCTAAGGTAGTATAGATCATGCAAGCATTGATTGAGGAACCAAGAATTCAAGAGATTCAAGTGATAAAAATCACCAAACCTCTAAGCCTTGTAGGATATGTTAAAGATCAACCAATAAGCACAAGGACTTTAAATGACAAAAATAAGTTATGCTAGCAAATCTCTTATCTCAAGAAAATCAAGCCAAAAGAGAAAGCACCAAAAAGTTGAAGGATGAAAAGAAATAAAGTTGTGAAACCATTAAATAATTCAAACAAAAATAAAATGAAAACTAAGGCTACAAGTTTACAAAATTATAATGGGGAACCTTTTATTTGCAAAATGAAAGGGGAGTTATTGGGGCGCCGACAAATGGCGACTTGCTGGGCGAACCAGTTATCTCTGTATGTTTACCTGAAGATTAAAGATATAGGAAAACAAAATCAATATTTTCTTGAAATATCAAACTTCACACCACATGACTCAAAACAATCGATTTCCCGCGAGGAAGTCGTTGTAAAGGATCACATCAATACAGTGTTGATACCACCAGGGAGCATCCGATTCCTTGATTCAATGATTGATGTACAGATATAGATTAGACAACCTATCAAGTTTAATCTCGCAGAGTTCCCCATTGATCAATTACAAATGATCCAACACCAGCTAGTCGCAGAGCTCAAGGATAGAGAGCTTGCGACTTATAAACAGAACACCCAGCTGAAACAGAAGAATGAAGAACTCACTGCAGGCCTTCAGAAAAAGGTGGAAGAGTTAAGAACATATGAAGAAAGAGAGCAGGATCTCAACCAGCTCCTACAGAGCATCACATTAGAGTTACCCCAGTGTAACATTGAGTTTTCCTTACCTCTAACGCAGAAGATAAGACGAGTTGCAGAAAGAGCAAAGGCTCTGGAAGAGACAGTGACTAAGATGGAGGAAGACCACAAAGCGTAGATTGCTGAGCTTGAGGCTCGACCATCGGGAACACCTGAGGCAGACAAGGAAGCGAGGGCACAGGCCTTTAGACTCGCTTCAACACAGATGAAGTGTCGCATAGATGATGCAGAGTCATTACTAGCTGATGCGACGAAGACATGGTCAGAGCTAGATGAGCTCCCAGATAGACTGGAATTGTAGCTGAGCATCCAGCACATAGAGAAGGACACAACAACAATGAAGGAATAATTCAAGAGCTTAGGAGCTCTTGCAAGGATGAAGAAGATGACTGAGATGAGCCGTTTGCAGCAGGAAGTGCAACGGTTACGAGAAAAGGACATACAATTCAATAACCTACTTCAACCATATCAGGAACAAATCGCAGAGTTGATCGATGCGATTGAGTAGAAGGTCAAGGAGTTCACTACAAGCAAGAGTGAAATTGATGATCCAGAAGACTCCAGCATTAGTCAAGCTATGCTTGAAATGGCACAAGAGTGTTTTGAAGCTATGAACAATGAAGTCGCAGAACTTTGAGAGAGATTCACAAGGACTTCGCAGGAAGCCAGGGAGAAGCTACAGCAGGAGAAGCCAGTTGTTAGTGGCTCAGGGATGAGCCACAAGTAAGTGTTAGGGGACTATTGGAGAAAGGTCTTGCAGCTACAGGAAAAGCTACTACATCGAGACAGGGAAGTCAAAGAATACAGTACCTAAGCGGTCGAGAAGAGAGAGCTCAACCACTGCACTTAAGGCAGCGGCGAAGACAAGAGGGATCAACTACCCTCATAAAGAGAAAAGGAGCAACAGGTCGAGGTATTGAAGACAAAGGACAATAGGAAGCGACACCTATACCCATGATCAGTGCCAGGAAGCGTGGAAGACTACAAAAATTTGTGGTGTGATGGTAAGTGGCAGCCCACAGTACAGATGTGTCGACTGTCATAGTTAGGGTTTTTGGGTTACTATTGCGAAAGGCCCACAGTTTTGTAATGGCGAGACCTTTGGGATGCCTATATAAGCATGTATTTTGTAATGTAAAAGATTAGAAAATTGGGTAGCTGCTTGGACAGTTAGACGTGGGGTAGCCACTGAGTCATTTAGCTAGCCAAGTGTCTCTAGAGTCTCAGTATTGTAAGAGTCGAGCTCTGGTCCTGTTAGTCCATCTGTATTATCTTACTGTAACCAGTAGCTGGCTCCTTGAGCATGTATGTAACAATTCGCAGGGATTGAAAAATCCGTAGGGAATGAGAGAAGGAGAGAGAGAGAGGAAGAGTATATTGTAAGAGAAGGCAATATAAGAGAAGAGATCTAAGAGAGAAGGTATCCCGGTTGTGTGCACGGAGTTTCCCAGAAGATCTCAAGGCTGCATATCAGGTTGCAGTGGAACTATGTTTACTCTCTCAAGATATAATATAAAAACCAGTTCTCGTGGACGTAGCTTCCCCCCTGGAGGTGAACCATGTAAAATCCGTGTGTTGTGCGACTATTTCATGTGTTTGTGCTTTACTTATGTGTTATCTGTTATCTGTTACATGAATGTTGCTTATCAGTTGATGGAGGTATGTATGTTATGCTTCAGTTTATAGCACATAGAGGGTTAAATGCAAGTTGAAGGTATCAAGTATCCTGTATATGAGTTTATCCATGCTTAGTTCATAATAGTTTGATAGTTATAATGTTAAGTGACTCCGGTATATGAGTTCCATGAGTTCAACGTAGTTGATGTTAGCATGTTAAATTGTAGAGGTCTAAGTGAAGTGTTTTAACACTCTTGTGAAGGTTAACAAAGTTAGTAGACCCAGGAAGGAGGTCACAGGACCTTGAGAGCTGTTACGCATATTGAGCCTCATTATAGGATATATTACAGAATAGAAAGGTGATATCGCATCATCTGGGGAGCTATGGTGTGAGATATCGTATGGAAGGAGCTGAGCGAAAGAGTAAGTTGCGCATCACCATAGAAGCTGCGATACGATAAGAGTCTGCTTCCTACCAACGCCAGCTAGAAGGAGGGATCGCTTTCGTAGAGAGATCCCGCTAGCAAAGAAGAGTCGCGAACCAATAGGATGCTATAGAACCCGATTGAAGACACCTGAGTCTTCAGCCAACCCATCCAAGATCACTTTGGGTGAGACTTTAGGCTGCTCTGCGGTCTGTCGCCGAAAGGGCCAGTGAGCTAGGGGTTTTGTTGGTACAGTAAAGTAAACCCGGGTCTGCCCAGTCAAAAATCAACATTGGTCATCAAAGTTTTAAACCACTGATCGAAATCCCATACAAACTACGTTGGTAACTGCTTTATCCCCTTAATCTCGGTGATACATTGTAACTCATATTTAGGTCTTTTGAACTCATAGATCATCACGAGTCAGATCTCATTAAGGGTCTTATGTGGGTTTCCCACCAGTACTAAACAGAACTTCGTAAACTAGTCCAATGCGCGACCCTGTAGAGTCATGATCATCTGTGTTTTCTTTAAGTCTGTGTTATGAACCAAGGGAACCATCCAAACAGATTTGCAAAGAAACTAGTGTTTCTTTGGATCTTCTGCTCCATTCCCATTTAATTTGGGTAATCTAATATCTGCCCCATCCATTAATTTGGTGTCGGGGTTATCTAATGAATAATTAAATGGAGGAGGACTTCCGTGCGCGCTAGTCACAATACTAGCACTATTAGTATTAACAGCTCTTTTAGGAGATGAGGCTCTAGACCTTACCTCTGGCGATACTTCTAGCATGGTGTAGTTGTGTCCTAATATTGGTGTCTCTGTAGATTCTCCTGCTCCTTCATAAATCATTCTATAGTCTTCGTCTTTGTCGCAAGACCCTTTTCCTAGTTGAGACTCAACCTTGTACTCACTCTCTTAAAATAGACTAGGATTCTTTCTACATCTTATTGTCTTTCTTCTCTTTCCTGAGTGGAATATTCTTCCACTCCTTAGTAATACAACTTCTAGTTCAGGTTTCGTACTTCCTGGGAACATCTCATCGCACTATCTCCCATTTTCTCTACAGGTCGTCTACGACATATCTCCTCCTATGGATATGTGACTCAACTGCTCAACTACAAGATACCTTTCTCATATATGAGCATATTTATCCATGTACTTATATATAACAAGTACCTTCATCTAGGTCCTTGCAAAAAACTTCTTTCAGCCTCACTATATGAGGTTATCATCTCTACTGCAAACTCAGTAATATACCCTTGGAAAATAGTATCAACCCAAAAATCAATAGTTCTAGAGATGGGGTTACTTACATTGTCTAACTCTTGGATCAGCTGATCACTCCACTCGACCACTTCTCTTATTTGGAAATTTGTCTATCGAGTAGCCAATCTTGACATCCACTCATGCAACACAATAGGAAACTCTGTAAAGAAGATCTCGTAAATACCAGATTATATGTATCGATCTAACTAGTTTTCTGCACTCAACCGCCATCTTGTACTCTCTTCGCGTGCAAATGCCAACATCTTAGACTCCAACCAATCCTCTATTTCCTTCTTTGTCGGATGCCACAACATCTCCCTTGACTCAAATGATTACAGGTCCTAGCAATAGAACGATTTTTTGGCCTACTTTTCCTCACTCATGCGACCCAGGTTCAACAACCACACAAAACCAACAAAACACCCAAAAACATCGGCTCGACAAAGCAAGCTCAGCCGACAACACCTGCGAGGTAGGCACAGTCTCACCCAAGATATCTTAATGTGTAACTACCAGAACCATGTTTCCGTAGTTGACGAGGGAATATAGTCCCTTGGCATGCGACCAAGGAGCTCGACAGAAATGGAGGGTTGGAATATTTTATGGTGGCACAATGGTGCGACACAACCTTTTCCTTAACAACTTAATAGCTATTGCAATAGTGCGATGTGACTGATTCCTTAATAGAAAATGACTGTGATGCAACTTATATTATGACTTAATAGTGTTTAAACATGAGCTAATAGATAATGCTTTAATGATGCTTAGATATCCATTCATTCACTGCTTATCAGTATTGCGACATTCATTCAACCAATAATCATAAATAATACGAGTTAATCAAACATTCAACACAACATTCAATCATTCATTAACAAAGGAAATAACGTGGAAACCCATCTGGGAAAAACCACCAAGGTGCTCTTCATCTAGCATGAGAAATATATATATCACCTTGCAGGCCTACATACTATTTAAGATATGTCTTTTGTCTCAGACCCTTATTGCTCTCATGCTCTCTTTTTTATTCTTCTATCTACTCCTAGTGATCCACACATAACCTGGATCATCTCTTCTACTATATTGTCTGCACAATCAGCTGCAAACCACTCCTACAAACGGTCTACGCACATAGCTACAGATCCACGGCTCAACAGCCTTCTACTATCAAACTTCTCTCTAAGTCAACAAAAAATGAACTAATACAATCTCTCTGAAGCTACTAAAAACTAACTTAAACTAACCCTTATAGAGAGTTGTTTCCTCTTATTTATAGTGTTTACAAGACCACGTAGGTTCGACTGAGTACACCTTAGTTATTACAGACTTAAATAGCCTCAAAATATCTTCTATTACATTGATGACTGGCCATACTTGTCGCAAAACGTCCTACATTACATTACTCACAGGCCATAATTAGCCGCGAAACGTCTTTGACTCTTCCTGTACAGGTCATAAATAGCCACAAAACTGTCCTTTAGTCTTCCACCAGCTCGAGCTCCTACAGTCCTTCTTGACCTGCACCTGTCCATCCTTTACTCTTCTACCTACTAATGTCCCACTAAATCTGGGTTTGATTTTCTCTGTCGCACCAATCCTCGTCGCATCTTTCTCTGCTATGCACTTGCTTTCCATCCTTTACCTTCTTTTATCCTGCCGCATGCCTGTTTTTCCTCTGTCGCGCTTATGCTTCGGTTTCTTCCTTATGCACTTTTCCTAGCCCAACAAAATGGACGTGAAATATTCCTTTCTCATGGTATTCTTGAAAAACAACTCTATGCAGACCAACCACTTGGATATAAGGTCAAAGGTCATGAACACAAAGTGTTTAAGCTGAAAAAGGCCTTGTATGGTTGAAAACAAGATCCATGCACTTGGTATAGTAGGATTGACTCCTATCTCATCAACAGTGGGTTCAACAAAAGAAACAATGATCCCACTATGTATCTAAAAACATATCAGCGAGGTAAAATTTTGATTGTATTTCTTTATGTTGATGACATGATTTACACTGGTAATTTAATGCTTGAAGAATTCAGGAAAGTCATGGAAAAGGAATTTGAGATGACTGATCTAGGTTTCATGAAGTACTTCCTTGGTCTGGAAGTTACTCAAACTGATCAAGGTATTTTCATTTTTTAGCATAAGTATGTTACTAATATTTTACAGATATTTAGAATGGATAGATGTAAACCAGCAGAAACCCCCATTGCTCGAGGGACCAAGTTAAAAAAGAATGATGATAGACCAGTAGTAAATTCTACACTCTACAAAAGAATGGTAGGAAGTTTAATGTATTTGACTACAACTAGACCTAATTTGATGTATGTTTTCAGTCTTATTTCTATATTTATGGAGTCTCCCAAAGACTATCACTGGAAAGTTGGAAAAATAATTCTAAGATATGTTGTTGGCATACTTGGATCTGTCCTTTGGTACACACATTCACCATACAGAACTCTCATAAGGTACACTGATAGTGATTTTGCATGAAGTATTGATTATAGGAAACCCACATCTGGTTATGCTTTCCATTTGGGTACAAATCTAATATCTTGGGAATTTAAAAAACAACATATTTTCAGCATGCCATCTGCAAAAGCAGAGTATGTAGCAGCCACCACAGTAGCATGCCATGCAGTTTAGCTAAGAAGACTAAAGGATATGAGACACACAAATAAGGATCCAACTCATGTATTTTGTTACAATAGTTATGCAATAACATTGTCCAAAAATAATTTATTTTAGAGGAAAAGTAAACACATTGACACTCACTATCATTTCATTCATGAGTTAGTCAATAATGGAGATATTACATTACTATTTTTTGGATCTAAGGAGAAATTGGATGACATGTTCACCAAACCGTTGGGAACACATGCATTTAATTTTCAAAGACACCACTTAGGGATTAGCAGTGCTGATAATATTGTCGCATTTGAGATTAAGAGCGTGTTTTAAGAAATGTAATCCCATTGGTCAATAAGGCATTAATTAGTTGGTTAGTTGAGTAGTTGATTTGTTCACCTTATCTTGATTAGCGACCCATTGTATTTTCTAACCCATGGTATTGTCCCATGGTCTTGTTGTTATGTAGTCCTATATATGTGGTTGCTTAATAATGAGAAGGAAATCAATATTCCCACTAGTGTTCCAACATTTCTTCTTCGTTTCTTTCTTAAACTTTAACAAGAATGGACATGAAGAAGATCAGTGTTGGGGCCCTTGGGATTCCATGAAAAAAATACATAACCATAAGAAGGAAGACAAAAGTAAGCACCAAGAGGTTCATAAATCTCTTGAATCCGCTCATTGTATTATTGCAGATTGTAATATTGGAATAAATGAAATCACATCTTTTTTGTCTTACAAAGATGCTTGGCTAATTGATACTAGTGCAAAATCCCACATGACAATTAGAAAATATTGTTTTGAAGAACTGAATGCCAATGTAGATGGATTAGTGTATTTTGAAAACAAACCCAACCTCAAACCAAAGGGAATCGGTTCCATCGTGCTCAAAATGTCTGGATTCCCTAACATTTTGTTGCATAATTTTCTCTATCTTCCAAAGTTGTAGAGAAGCTAGTGTCTTGGTGCAGATTCGATAGCAAGGCCATTCCATCTGCATGTACAATGGAATTGTAGATATTTTTAGAATAGTAGAGTCAATATAAACTAGTTAACCTATCTAAGAAACCAACAACATATCATAAAAGATAAGAACATGAAAAGAAAAGGACAAGAGAACACCGATATACGTGGTTCGCCCTAATGGGTTACATCCATGGGAAGGGAGTCTTCTATTATCTCCATAATGTGTTCTCCAATATTACAAGAGAGCAAAGCACTAATACCCCAAAGAATATAGATGACATACAACAGTGTCACAATAGTACCACTACTACATCAAGAATGCATGATTATGTAGAGACTCACTTGACCCTATTATATACTAAGAGATGAGGAGGAATTACTCTCAAATATTGCATGTGAGATAATATAATTCTCCAAAATAACATCTCTTAATACAATACCATGGACAAATACTCTACACAAGTAAATACAACACCATATAACTATGGGTTAAATATATTACTCTTTTACATAATATTGTAGACAACTTCGACATAATACAAAGACATTATTACCTTCCAATGAATATAATATATTCCAACACTCCCCCTTAATAATGGCTGGGAGAAGGGCCCATACTAACACTCAGGAAGGAAGGAGTCATTATTGCTCCCCCTTGATGACAACTTCCATAAGAACCAAAGATGCAAATAAGAAGAACACTTCGGCTGATGGAATTTGACGATGAACAACCGCTTCTCACTAAATCATGAAAGTGCACATGAACTAGGCTGTACGATGAAAGACCCAACAATAAAATGTCGAGAACATGTGACGGAATCGAATCGCAAGATGCCCAGATCACCACAAGAATCATCACAACCATACATGATAGCTGAAGAACTCTGATATAACATCTACACCAGTGTACAGATACCTTATGACGGCCGATACAACAGAACGTGTAGCTAAGAACACCACAACAGTGTACAAAAAAAACCCAGATGGCTAATACACATGCGGATAGCAGACATTCTTCCAATGAAGGTGCAATATAAATATCTGTAGAAGACCTCAAACATCGAAGAAACAAGACCCCAATGGTCTATACATCGAAAATGATATCATACAGATGAACATCATGACTTTAATAGTAGAAGATGGTGCTTCATTATTCCTGGAATAAGGTGAAAGCCTAAACATAGAACTTATCTGCACAAGAACTTTCAAGATTAAAGCATATAAAGATCATAAAACAAAATTTCTCATACAGAAATGAAAATGCTTATATACCAAAGGTTAGCAAACATCATATAAAGGAATGGCAACATAATATGATCAAATAAAATATTAACTTGCTCATTAAGGAAAATGAAGTTACTTTTACACATTAAGTGTCAGCCACAACATATAAATAGTGAGCCAAAGATTTCACTTAAATATATGAAAATTTAGTCATTAAGCAACTAATCTGAAGCATATGTGCATTTCTTATTAGTATGATGTTAATATGCAAGAGATGAATTCCTTGAAAATGTCAATGCCTCCATATAGGAACATTAAAGACAAGTAGGAACAAGATAATATTTGCAATCATAAGAAGTAAATAAAGAAACATCACCAGTCATATGTTTAGATGCATCAGAATCCATTATCCATTCCACGTTAGAAGAAGAACTATTAGGAAAAACAATAAATGCACATAAAGCTACTTGAGAGTCATGAAAAATTTTCTTTTTAGCCTTAGCCATTAAACGTTTTGCTTTAAAACAACTCTTTTCAGGATGGTTAGTTTTACCACACTATTTACAAGGATCATATACTTTATTTTGTTTACTATTTCCATTAGAAGCATGAGAAGCATGTCCAGAATTAGTATTCGAAGGATTCGAACCATTAGCATTATTAAAAAATTTCTTATGATGCTTATTAAGTGCAATTAGAGCTTTATTAGGTGTGAGTTGTCCTAAAACAATTAGCCTTTCTTGCTCATTGATCAATCCTTTACAAAAATCATCAAAACTTTGCTTCGTAGTACTTTGAGACAATTCTAGAGCTCCATGCCTAGTTTGGATGAACATATCAAAACAAGATGGCATTTTACGTTCTAAAAGAATAATAAGAGCAGTGCCAGTTTTCTTGTAATCTTTACCACAACTATTTAATTTCTCATTTAAAGTTTTCAATTTAGCAAGATATAACTCAACTCTTTCAAAGTCAATAGGTTCGAGGTCAAAGATCTTCTTTTCAAGATAATATGCAGAAACATCATCAGATTTATCAAATAAAGAGGAAAGAATTTGCCATACCTAAACTGGGCTGTCTTATGCCTCAATACTTACCTGAAGACTATCTATAACAGTTTGACCAATGAGCCCCCTTGCTTGATCACTTTTAGCTTCCCATATAGCCAAATCATCAGCAGTAGTAGGTGTCTTGTGTGCACCATTAACTAGCCTCCAAAGCTTCTTACTCCTGATAACATCAATCATCTTTCTCTTCTAGGAAAGATAGTTAGAACCAACTAATTTAGGAATAGAAGCTACTTCGGAAGTCATAATGAGTGAAATTTTGTCAAGAAATAAGAAACCTTAATACTGAAAAATGACAAAAAAACAGTGAAGAACTTGAAAATAGTTACACTTTACTGATCTGAATCTACAAAAGCACAGTTAGAAACATAGTGAAGAAAAGAGGAGAAAGTTTCACTTACAACCCTGTGAAAAAAATGTGCCAAAAAAAGCCCAGTCTTCTATTCTGGTCATGTGGGCGGATCCAGAATGGCGGTTCCTATTCCAAAACAGGTTATAATATAAAATTCGGTAAGAAATGACCAAGTTACGGCTTGTTTTTATAGCTGGTGTTTTTATTACCGAAAGGAAGCCCATAAATGCCCAGTTTTCTGTTCTGGTCATGTTGGTGGATCCAGAATGGTTGTTCCAATTCCAAAAATAGATTATAATAAAAACACCGGTAAAAAATGACCAAGTTATGGACTTTTTTATAATTGTGTTTTTATTATTGAAAGGTAGCCCAGAAATGCTCAGTTTTCTATTCTGGTCACGTGGGAGGATTCATAATGGTTGTTCCAATTCCCAAAACAGGTTATAATAAAAAAAAACAAGTAAAAATGACCAAATTACAACCATTTTGTATAACTATCATTTTTATAATTGGAAGAAAGGTCTCCTTGAGGAGAGCCCCGAAATCATGTAGATCTACAGAAAAAACATCAAGAAACCCTTGAAAAAATTCTGCAAAAATCTCACACAACAAGTTAGGGTTAGGGTAAAAAAAATGCAGAAATATGCCCAGATATGAAGAGAAGCCTAATGGCTACCAGATAGAAAGCAAATCTACAGCAAAATGGTAATGCCCAAATGATAATCGTTATTGATTGAAAGCTATATAAGGTACTAGATCATAGCAACCTACTCTGATACCATGTTATAATAGTAGAGTCAAGTTAAACTAGTTAACCTATCTAAGCAACCAACAACATATCATAAAAGATAAGAACAAGAAAAGAAAAGGACAAGAGAACACCGATATACGTGGTTCACCCTAATGGGTTACATCCATGGGAAGGGAGTCTTCTATTATCTCCATAATGTCTTCTCCAATCTTACAAGAGAGCAAAGCACTAATACCCCAAAGAATATAGATGATGTACAACAGTGTCACAATAGTACCACTACTACATCAAGAATGCATGATTATGTAGAGAATCATTTGACCCTATTATATACTAAGAGATGAGGAGGAATTACTCTCACATATTGCATGTGGGATAATATAATTCTCCAAAATAATATCTCTTAATACAATACCATGGACAAATACTCTACACAAGTAAATACAACACCATATAACTATGGGTTAAATGTATTACTCTTTTAAATAAGATTGTAGACAACTTCCGACATAATACAAAGACATTATTACCTTCCAAGGAATATAATATATTCCAACAGAGATAAGGAAGTACTCTGACAACTAGGTCATCATGACTTGATATGAATATGGAAATTTTTTTACGCTGAAGGGATCATCTATAAGAGCTGAACACTTTGGTTGCCTCTCTCAGCATGAAGAAGGTAATTTGTTGTCCAATATTTTATGGCATGCTATGTATGGTCATCTAAACTATAACAATATTCGCTCGTTGAGAAAGAATAGTGTTTCTGGTTTTCCCACCATTCCTAAGAATATGAACAAATGTGATGGAAGCATACTAGGAAAACATAGTAAGCAATGTTTTCAAGAGTAAAAAATCATAGCATGTAGATAGTTAGAGTTGATTCACTATGACCTATGTGGCCCAATGCATGGTCTTTCTGCAAATGGTAATAAATATCTCACATCCTTGGTTAATGACTACAATAGAATGTGTTGGGTATACATGTTAAAGAAAAAATCAAAAGCATTTCAAACATTCAAAAATTTTCATGCCTACATAGAAAATCAAGCACAATCTCATATTTGAACACTTCGTACTGATTATGGAAAAGAATACACTTCTATGGATTTTGAATACTATTTGCATCAACATGGGATTGCACACCAAAATACAGTTCCTTACAACTTTCAACAAAATGGTGTGGCAGAAAGAATGAATAGAACCATAATGAATATGGTGTGTTCCATGATGTTTTCAACAATGTCAAACTAATATTTTGGGGTGATGTAGTCATATGTGCAGTCTATTTGAGAAATAGAAGTCCAATTCATGCTCTTGAAAAGAACTCTGCATGAAATGTGGTATGGCCGCATCGCTTTGGTGAGGCCCATCCCATGGTTTTTGGTTTTACCTACTATGTCTTGATACCAAAGCAACAAAATATAAGCTCAGTGCTCAAAGTCAAAAATGAATTTTCTTGGGGTATTCAGACACCTCCAAGTCATATTGTCTTTATGATGAGGTAAAAAAGATTTTTCTTGTTTATAGAGATGCCATTTTTCTTTAGATTAATAAAAATGATGAGTCTATTGAAATATAACTTGATCATCTGGAAAAAAATTCCCATGTAAAGACATATTATGAAGTTTATAATGAAATTCCACATCTTAAAGGGGGGATGCCTATCTTGGATCAATCTCTGGAATTTCCTTTTGAAGCACCAATACCCCCTCATGAAGAAACTCATGAAGAACAAGTGCTTTCCACTTCACCTAAACAATAGGTTCAATGGATGAGGTTATTGAAAGAATTGGAAGATTGAATATTGAAGAAAATGGAGCACCGCCAGCTGATTAACCTGGTCCATCATAGAAAGTTATGAAATGGGCCAAAAATACACTTGAAATTTATCTTTATAAGATGCTCTATTACATTTTAATACCATGTGTGAGGTTCATGTTTTAGGCCATACAATGACTTGATGAGCTTACATATCTTATGTTATTTCCCTTTCACAACAAATCCTTCTAGCTGAGACATGAAAACATTATCTTTCAAGTATCCATTTAAGAAATTTATTTTCACATACATTTGATGAACTTTCCACCCATTTTGTGTCGTCAAATACAATAAGGTGTATGTGGTATCCCATTTTGGTATGGGGATAACATATCTTCATATTTAATTCCTTCCTTATGTGCATAATATTTCACCATAAGCCTTGCCTTGTGTTTGTCAAGTAAGCCATCTGATCTGATTTTCTTCTTGTATACCCACTTATAGTCAATTGGTTTGGTTCTAACTAGAGGGTCAACCAACTTCCAAGTCCCATTCTTAATGAGCGCATCATACTCAATCTGCATGAGTTATTTCCACTCTTCACGAGTAGCAGCCTCTTCAAAGGAGGTTGGTTCAAGGTTAACAAATAATTTTAATTCACAATAATATGAGATGTCCATGTCTTCTACATCACCTGAGTTTGAGTCATCTACAACTCCTCCATCTTCTTATCTAGTTGAAATTCTTGTTCATCTCTTTCCAACTTCCTCTGGATGGGCACTTTCAAGCACCAAGACCCCCATCATGAAGACACTCATGAAGAAGAATTTCCTACCACTTCACCTAAATAGTAAGTTCAACTAGATTAGGTGATTAAAATAATTGGAAGACTAAATCTTGAAGAAAATGAAGAACCTCTAGCTAATTAAGTTCGTCCATCATTAAAAGTTCCAAAATGGACCACAAAGACACTTGAAAGTGTCCATCTGGATGAAGTTGGAATGACAAGAAAAAGAAGTTAAACCATACAAAAAATGGAGGATTTGCAGATAATTCCAAATCAAGTGATGTAGAAGACATGGATATCTCATATGATTGTGATTTAAATTTATCTTCTAACCTTGAACCAACTTCCTTTGAAGAGGTTGCTACTTGTGATGAGTGGAAAGAAGATATGTAGAAAGAGTATGATGTACTCATGAAGAATGGAACTTGGAAGTTGGTTGACCCTTTAGTTGGAACCAAACCAATTAGTTGCAAGTGGGTATACAAGAAAAAATTCATATCAAAATGATCACTTGACAAGAACAAGGAAAGGCTTGTGGAAAAAAGCGATGCACAGAAGGAAGGAATTGACTATGAATAGATGTTCTCCCCCACAAAAAAATGGGCTACCATCTTCACCTTATTGTCTTTGGCAACAAAAAATGTGTGTAAAGTTCATTAGATGGATGTGTAAACAACTTTCTTGAATGGAGAATTGAAAGAGAAGGTTTTCATGTCTCAAGCATAAGGCTTTGTTGTGAAATGGAAATAACATAAGGTATGTAAGCTCATCAAGTCATTGTATGGCATTAAATAAGCACCTCACACATGGTATGAAAATATAATCAAGCATATTCTAAAGATAAATTTCAAACATTTTAATATTGATGACGCAACACTCTTTGTAGAGAAAGTTGGAAGATTTGATAGGTATCTTGTGGTGCATATAGATGACCTTTTGATCACAAGGAACAATGAAAGTCATATTTCATCCATAAAGAAATATTTGAAGAAGGGATTTGAAAGGATAGATCTAGAACACCTTCACTACTACTTGGGAATTGAAGTGACTCAACATTCTAAGTACATATTGATCTCGTATAAGAAGTATGTTGGAGAATTGTTGAAAGATTTGCATGAGAGAATGCAACCCTCTCTCAACTCCAATGAAGGAAAATAATTTGAGGATGCGAACAAGTACCGACAACTTGTGGGAATCCTTATCTACCTTACCACCACTAGACAAAATATTTCATATGTTGTTGGAATCCTTTCAAGGTTCATGCACAAACCTTGTGAAGTACAATGATATGTTGTTGAAAGAGTTCTAAGATACTTGAAGGGGAATCAAGACTTTGGACCCAAGTACTCTAAGGTGTATGACTTCAAACTTATTGGGTACCATGATTTAGACTTTGATGGAGAAAAAGAGGTGGGAGTGTCTACTTCTTGATGCACAATGAGCCTTGGATCAGTAGTTGTCTCTTGGAGATCACACAGATAGTCAGTTCTAGCATATCCGACAACAAAGGTAGAATATGTGGTTGTTGTGGAAGCAATGGAAGATATTGTGTGGCTCGAGAAGATACTTGAATATTTGCATGAGAAACAAGAGAACTCCACTCCCTTGTTGATCAACAACACTTATGGAATCAATCTGGCTAATAATCCTAGATTCCATGATCGAACCAAGCACATCAACACAAAATACTATTTGATACACCATCATGTAGAGGGAAACATAATCCATTTATGGAATTGTTCCACGAATGATCAAATTGCAAACATCTTGTTAAAAGTGCTTGGAAGAGAAAAGTTTGAAAGTTTGTAAACATGCTTAGACTCACAAACACCCCTTTATATGAATGGGGGAATGTTGAAGACCTGACTCGACCAGGGATGATTTTAAGGAACCATACTTATTTAAAAGTGTACAAATGTTGGCGAATATTACCAATTCTTAAAATGCCAACTATAAAATGATTGGCGTTATTTTTCAAAAAATATTTTAATTTCCAAGGATTTTATATCGTTTATATAATAATTTGGCGATTTTTAGGGTGAAAAAATTTTACCCCATCAAAATTGGGNTTTGAGAGAAAAACATGGAAAAATAGCCCACTGGGCTAAAATTCGCCCCTAAAATTATCCCTGGTCTCAACGGGATTATGGTTCCACTATTAATTTTGTAAATATTCTTAAGTTTGATGAGAAGAAGATGGAGAGTCTCCTTGGAATCCAATGGATCTCTTGGAAGTTGAATCCCAAGAGACAATCCCATTAAATAAATAAGGAGTTGGTTCATGAATAAAATCATCCGAGAGTTATTCTCTCACACAACAATTAGGGGAAAATCCCATATTTTCCTCGTTCAAATAACAATTGAGATGAAAGTTGGAATTCTTTTATTTTATGATAACTCAATTTTTTTAATGGATTGGCTCAATGGAAAGCTCAATGTGAAAATGTGGGGTTTGAATTAGTTATTAATTAGACTATTTAAATGAGGTTTATATTGCATTTGATCTCCTTTCGTATATTTTCCATGAGATTAACCCCAAGGGAGACTCCTTGCCAAAAGTTGGAGTGCACTTGGGACTGGGAATGATCAATATCTTAAAAGACAATGAGGATGTATCAGTCGATACTCCTATGTTTTCATTTATTAGGAGTGATGGTCTCTTTATGGTTCTGGTTCTTGTTAGTTTTTTAATATCACGTACTCTCTCTTTGGATAATAAGTGATGTCTTTTTGTTATGTTTTGTATTTGTGGGCCCAATTTCTATGTTTGGATATGATTAGCCATTTGATGATAATTTAGGCTTGGTCTACTAGTCACTCGTTTGGACAATATAGTTATTGTTTTTCGAGTTCTCTTAGGTCCATATGAATCGACATATGGTTATGCTATGAATGAATTTTTAATGTGATGCACTATTTTATTTTAATGAAAAAGTAAGTATTTGAAAAATGAAAAGAAATAAGATTTTTTTGTCATAAACATTATAGTCCATGCATATCCGACATTAGATTATTCTTGTTATTATTTTCATGCGCACTCATGCCACAAAAAGGAAGGAAGGGAAGACCAAATAAGCTAGTATAAATATATCAACTATCAATGGTTTGACATGAAATTTAAAACTTGTTATAAAAATAGGGCTCAAAACTTATTACACATTATCCATAAAAATAAAGCTCAAAACTTATTGCACATTATCCATGGACTATTGAATCTCTCACTTTTCCATGAATTAAGGTAGATATAATCAAAAATATATAATTGATAATAAAATTAGAAAAAATATTTATAATTGAAAAACAACTTCAAAATATAGATTTTAAGTGAATGCGACCTAATAAAATATATTAAATTATTGTATCTAGAATTACCCATAAATTATAACCACCAAACTAAAATTTAAAAGTAAATAAAACTATAAAAAAAACACTAAGGGGGTGAAATAGCGACTCTACATTGTTGTTTGAAAACATTATTTGAAGCTTCCCTTCCATTTATTTCATTATAATTTTTTTTAAGCTTTAATTATCACTAATTAGGACTTTGAAACAATAAAAGTATATATATTATTATTGTTTGTTATATAATTCAACTGGCCTATTAGCTCAGTTGGTTAGAGTGTCATGCTAATAACGCAAAGGTCGCGGGTTCGAGACCTGCATAGGCCATCTCTTTTGTCAAAGTAATTATTACGAAGGCTACAGATTTTGAACAATACACGAATATTTTGTTGGTTATTAGCTTGAAGGTTGCAGATTTTGAACAATACATTTCATGGGCAACTGAACAGTACTAAACTACGACCACTTACATTTGAAAGGATTAAATATTTTTCCGAATCTAGCTCTCTTCCTCGAACTCAATTTTGATCCAGCCAAAGTAACTTTATTCGCATTAGTTGTGGAGGCCTAGCAAGTCTGCAAAAATTGTTTCGTAAACACATTGCCTTTTCCATAAATAATCATGTTGAAATACTTGCCCTTCACTTTGGCCTCAAGTAAACTAACTTATTATAGAATGTTGTGGTTGCTTGAGTTTGTAACACTACATTCTCCCTCTTACAACTTGTATCAAGGTTTCCTTTCAGTTGTGATGATGAAATGTGTATGAACAATGACAAGTTTTCAATGTGCACACAATCTTGGTAGGTTATGTCTTATTTTTAGATTCAATGATTACAATTATTTTTCTATTGTATTTATATATTTATTTGGTTTATGCATGGTTTTCATTGAGGGTGTGAGGATCAAGGTGCACATTCATTTGTATCATGCATTTCAACACTAAATAATTGTTGTGCTGGTGCTCATGAGCTCATAAGTGCTACAGCCAAGTTTTGGATGGGAGAAGACTAACTAGAGGGAGATTTCTCTTGGGATGTCTCTCAAAAAGGACTTCACTCCTTTTCTCAATGTGTCTTGTGCGCAGGTTCCCTTTATTCATTATCAGTGCTAGATCTTGGGTTTCTACACCTTTTTTCTCCTTGTTCCCTTGCTCACATTCTTGCTCATTGGCCTCATTTTCCACGAGAGCTTATGAAAATCATGCCTCCTTGTCGATATATATCCCCAAAGGGATCTCCCTCTAATTAGTCTTCTTCCATCCAAGACTTGGCTCTAGCACTTAATGAGCTCATGCATCTACAACAATGATGCTCTCTAATTCCTATGCAATTGGACATCGCTTCCAATTGCTGAAGTTTTCAAGACAAATGAATGGAGAAGCGGTGGACTCGTGATTTCATAGCCTCTCCACTTACAATGACGTATTTTAATAAATGTTCATATCTAGAGGAGGTGGCTAAGCTTTAGATTGCCAGTCTGCAATTGGAGGGTATTGCTTGGGCCTGGTGGGATACTTAATTGGAATGTCCCTCGCTGGTGATCAAGTTGGGTACAATAGAGGATTTGGATTCTCCACCTATTAATTATCGAGATTCCTTTTGTCAAGCATTGCAAAACAACTTTTATGCTCCTGGGTATAGGCATAATCTTCTCCCTTTCTGGTTGCAACTCTGTCAACTCTCTATTCCATCTGTCTAGAGCTACATCGATGTCTTCTGCAAGCTCTACATCCAGCTCCGCATCAAAGATCCGAAGGAGCTATTAATTGTCAAGTTCAATTTTGGTTTGCTATTAGTCCTCATATGTGAGGTGGAATTGTTTGATAGCACATCCTTGGACAAGGCCTTCACTCAAGCCTAGGCCGCGGAACACAAGGTCACTCCTAGGATTCACTATGCTCAAACTAAACCTAGGATTTCTACTTTAGTTCCCTCCTCACCCTCTGCCCCCCTCGGAAATGTTCCCTAATGCACTCTCCACAAAACCAATTCTCACTCCTCTGTGGAATGTTAAGTTCTTAAGAACCTACGTCCTACCAAGACTCTATTTGATGACATTTCTTATACTCTACAGTATCCAAATCAAATTTCATACATCTAGAAAACCCTACATATAAAATACATCATTTATTCTCATGACCTCAAATGACATTGTCACTTCTACGACCCCTTTGTTACCCATAATTATCAAATCGAGAATTCCTTGGCTACATTGATTCTAGAAAATAAGAGTCAGAACAACGTCGTCACCTAGTACTTGGTGCAACACCTCAATCTACCCACTTCACCTCACCCTTCCCCTTACAAATTGGGCTAGGTGCAAAAGGATGGTCCTCACCTTACTGTTTCACAACGTTGTAATGTAGCCTTTTCCATTGGCCCTTTCAATGATACTGTGGTCTGTGATGTTTTTGCGCTAAATTGTGACAATGTCTTGCCTGGACTCCCTTATTAACAATAGCGCCATTATGTCTAGCATGCTAAAACACACCAATATCATATGAAACAAGATGACCACACGTATGTTCTTACCTCTACTGTTGCCAAAAACATTGATCCTCTCATTGGTAAGGCTACTCTCAAACAAGTCAATCTTCTTCAATGTGTTTCTCTTTTTTTGGTCCACCCTGTTAAACTAGAGAGTCTTACACACCTTGTGCCTTCTGATATGGTCCCTCTACTCTAGAAATTCGTAGATAAGTTTGCACCTCTCATAAACGTTTTTCCTCCTATGTCCTTCAAGCATACTATTGATCTTATTCTCAAGGCATCATTACCCAACGCTCCTTCCTAGAATTTGGATTCTAGCAAGGTTACTGATATTGAACAACAGACTAGCCAATTACTTGAGTGAGGCCACATCAAACCTAGCTCCTCTATGTGTGCTTCCCCAACATTCATCATTAAATTTCTAAACATTCTTAATTGTAAGAATGCTTACGATTCTTAAGGAAAACAAAAGGTAAACAATGGCATTCACACACATTGCACATAGATTTACCTAGAAACCCTTAAGGGAAAAACTAGCTTAACTTAGAGCTTCACCACTTTCTTTGTTTCTTTTTTTCCATTGTATTAATTCAACCAATTACAATATCAAACATTCACCAACCGTTGAAACCCTAATTCCCAAACCAGAATTAGGTTACCATGGGCTAAAAACCATTGGCCAAAAACAACAAAAATTGAGGCAAAAGCAACCCTTTCATTCAAGGGCTAGCCCCCAAACACCCACTAGAAGGGGGTAGTCATGTAAAGAATATAACACATACCCAACACATCATCCAAAGTTTGTATCTAGACTATAGAGGTGCAAATCCTAAACATCTTAAACAAATGGAAACTAAAGCTAAAAAGTGGTTGCATTTTGTAAATTATTGAGAGACATATAAGGGTCAGGGTAATAAGATATTAAGGTAAATAATCAACAATGGTGATACAGTGAGTAAATTTTGTTTCAAAGGCCATGTTAACATGAACTCAATAATAACAAAAACTAGATTTAAATCCTAATACATGGAAGGCATAATACTTCCAAATCTCGGGGAAAATGATCCTAAACATAAATTCTTTATGGAC
Organism: Pseudotsuga menziesii; assembly: GCA_001517045.1. NCBI lineage: Eukaryota > Viridiplantae > Streptophyta > Pinopsida > Pinales > Pinaceae > Pseudotsuga > Pseudotsuga menziesii. The sequence goes on from LPNX010163955.1 coordinate 59,309, forward strand.
AAAAATATAGTAAAAGCACACCAACTCGTGATCATTTAGACAAAAATACTTTATCAAAAAACAAAGTCATAAGTAGGGTAAACAAATTGATCATATGCATTTATTAAAGTAATGAATAAAGATGGCTCATATTATATATTGCATATCATCCCAAAATATAGCTTTCAAATATGCTTACAGAGGATCAAAATGTTCTTGTTGTAGATCCAAATTCATGTCTTCTGATCCCTTCTAAAAACCAACCCTTTTTTTTCTTCTATTACATACATTTATAATTATCTTTAAAACCTAAACAGTTTGAGATCCGCTTTCAAAGGGATCAAATTGACTCAAAATAGAAAGGAAATATTATATCGAATATTTACATGCTATACTAATTTAAACTATAAAGTGAAAAATCTTCCACCGAAACCTATTTATCATGTATTAACTGACACATGAGAAACATGAGTCATTTTGAAAGTCTCTATCTCAATCGTTTGTTCACCATTACGGCTAGAAGTGGAGTTTGCTGAGATAAGATCTATCAGATGTGCCTAGTTGCACCAACCAATATAGTAAGTTCATATAGCTCCTGAGATCTTTTTTGCATGCCAAGTGTATTATTCCTCCATTACTTGGACTTTGTCTTGAAGTTCTTTATTTTTTTTAATGAGTTCTTTGTTTTTCTTCTAGGTAAGTTTATTTCTTCTCATAACCTCTTTTGCAACTATTATTAATTCTTGATAATTGGCATTAGTTTCTTCCAAATATTCCCTCACCTTTCTATTTGGCTACATTAACTTATCATTAGAGTCATAGAGGTATTCATTTGAGACTTATATTGTTGCAATGATATTTTAAGAACTTCAATTTATGACACTATCTCCATTGGTATTTGATTTGCAAGGATTTCTATATTTAAGCTTGGAGTAACCTTGACCTACTCTTCAACAATTAAAGTTTCTTGGGATTCAAATAATTGCTCTATCTTCTATACATTAACATTTTATGTTTGAGCTTCCATATTTGGAGGTTTTGAGCTCATGCCAATTTCAAGTTCTTGAACCTTTTGCTTACCTTTATCTTTATGATTTCCTTCAACTATTTATGGAAAGCTTTTGATACTTTTTTCAATATTTTCTAAAGTTTGTGCCACTGTATGCTCCATATTCCTGATTTCGGGATCCTGTTCACTTGAATAATCTTCAATAGTCGTTACCATGTCCTTTTTAAATTTAGAATCCAAAATAACTTCCATGTTCATCCTTAGTTAATTTTTAGGTATAGTTCTTTATTTTCATTTAGTATTTTGAGGTTTTGAAGAGGAAGTAACCATAAATTCTACATTGGAAGAAGGATCTTCAGTCATACCTTTTTTTGTCATATCATTGGGGATGTTTGGGGTAGATATAACTTCATTTCGTGACTTGGGAAGCACTTCCTCTTGCAAATTCTCTTGAATTGGTTCTAGGACGAGCTCATCCATTGAATTGGACTCTTTTTTTGCTTGTTTTGTTTCTTGCCCCACCTTTCTCTTTTGTCCTCTTTAAGTATTCTATCCCTTTTTAATTTTGCATTTGACATAATTTTATGTCTCTTCTATATTGATTTGAATATTTATATTATTTTGGGATTCATGCTTCTTTGGTTCAAAGCCTGGCCATAATAAAAAATGCTTTCAGGAGCGATTTTGTTTCCTGAATTCAATTAACACCAACAACTTAACTAACCTGTGATGGAAAATGGACTGATTTGTGTCATCAATATGATTCTTAGCTCTAGTATCCATCTTCTCAAGGCTTTTGAACTGATAATAGGGAAAATTTAATTTAAATTGCCAATTTAGATGAAGGAGAAATCTGATGAGACCTATAAACAGTGGAGAACCTACCCTTGTAGGTGGCATAGCGTTGTATGAAACTCAAAACATCTCTCCTTTCCTTGTTTAGAATTTCTCAAATGTATACCTTTGCTCCAATACAAAAACTCATACCTAGGTCAACTTTCGGTAGATCAAACAATTAAGATGGGTTTTGTTCTACAAGGGGTCCCGAAATCAAAACTCGTTTCCCTTGGAAACGACATTTAAATCCAACCATGCTAAGGGTTGGTGCGACACAAGACGTGGGAGATCCCCAGGTGATTTTGATGGCTTATATTCCCTTAGGTTTTGGTTTCTCAGTGTAATGTCCCCAACCCTCTGACTAGCGAAGAGGACGCTAACATGGCGTTAACCATTCGGGCTACCAGCCCCATGAATATGTGAATTCATAAAAATGCTGAAACAGAATGCATTGAAGTAGAACATACATAGATGCAATTATTTATCATACACAACGGAAGCAACATACATTCCTACAAGCATTCATTCAACATGTTCATCATAATCAATAACACTAAATAGGATTACAGAAATAAAATAGACAAGGTTAGTTATCTTATAAGAACTCATTCTGCAACCAGCTACGTCACTGCAACGTTCCACCCAACCATAGGCCAGCGTGCTCCTTAATCTCTCAGCAATGCTGCCACCCCCGAGCTGGGCATGATTCCCCAAGGAATAAGGAAAAAGCAGGCTTACACATAGCCAAACAAAGCCAAGCCAACATAGTTGGGTTTATCAGGCCATCAACAGGATATCCAAGCCAACATGGTCAGGTTTATCAGGCCATCAAGGAGCTGGGAAAGGCCAAATGCTAAGCTGGTGAGCCCATTACAGAGCTAGGAACACCTACACCAGAAATAGCCTGACTTCTAAGACACCCACACACACCCCAACACAAGGAATCAGTCCCTTCTCTACTAGACAGTCCCTTAGGCCCTGCCTTCCCTTCCAGTGCTATTCAGGGGTTGTGGAGAAGAAATCCATCCCTCTAGCTCTGTCTGTGTGGTTTCCAAACACACCAAGTTTATGAAGAAACCCAAGCCCCCATCCGTGCTCCCAACACAGTCTGAATACCAACCATTGCATGCATGCAATCAATCAGCTGTTACAGCTTAAACAAGGAAAATGATTCCTAAGTCATTCTTGGCCCTATCATGGAAAAAATGACTCCCAAGCGAATTAATACAGTCCCGAAAATGTATCAATAAACACAACTCACAACATGGGGAAAACAACAGTCCGTCTTGGACAACAAAGTCACCGGGAAAACTTACACAGACCATACTGGGGAAGAAAATGCAGTCTCCCAACCTGTGTGTGAGGGAAACTTGCACCAAACCCCAAAATATAGAGGGAAAACACACCAGATTCCACTCTGTGGAAGAATGTGAATGACAACTGATAAGCGGCTCCCCTCCTGGCTGCGTGAGATCAAACAGAATAGAGGCTTGTGCATGAAAATGAACAGAATCATGTCCCCAAAATGTAAAGGAAACCCCAACACAACACAACGTAAGGGAGGCCACAGCAAACCTGCAATCATTCTGTGAGGAAAGTATACACCCACACCATTCGCAAAATCCGTAGAGGAAAACTGTGTGAGTAAAACCAGGAAAATTATGTGCATGAGAATGAGCAAGACTCCCTCTCCTCCGTGAGAATGAACAGCCAAGGGAAAGAATGGCATCGTGGAGTGTGTGGAAGGAGAGGCATAGTCATTCCTCTGCCCATAATGAGGTTCAATCCACTGGTGGAGTGTGCATGTGGGAAAGGAATGATAGTCCTGCCACACTCCACTCCCAGCCATAACTACCCCAACTAACAGCAGGAGTTTTTAATGGTGGTGGTTGGATAAAACAAGGAAAGATAAGAAAATCAAAACAGGGTGGTGACACATGGATTTTCTCTCATGGCTCAAGGTTTGACAATTCTATTATCTAGGAACTAGGAATCAAAATCATCAAAGAATTATTAACAAATACTCATGAATTGGAAATAACTGGATTACCAAATAGGTTTCCTCTCTGTATATTATATAAACAATAAAGGATTACAATTTCCATGCATAGCAATAGCTTAACTCCATGAAGAATTCGAATACCTAAGGGACAATTCAAATTCAGTGAGTGAGTCTAGCTTAACTGACTCTTTGCCATGCAATCTCACTCAGTTAACCACTTGACTAAAACCCTAATTGACTCACCAAACCCTAACTGAAGTTGGAGTGCAATAAATGACTGAATCTCAACTGAAGGAGATCAAACACATGTCATAGCAATCCAATCATCAAGTGCTAGTACTGCATGACTCCAATAAACCCTGAGGAGGTTAACTGAAGCTAAACTGACCATCAGAAGTTGGTGAAGGCGCCTTGTTAACTCTAGTTCATTAAATAATAATAAAATAATCATTAAATAATATATTTAATGAATGGAGGCACCTTAACTGACTGTAACTGACTTGTTGAACTGAAAGTAACAACCAGTTAGCAAATAGGTACATTTATGAAACTCAGATCACCCCTGGAGTGCTCCAGTTAGCCTCCTTGACTGTAGGAGAAGGCTAAGTTAGCCTCCTTGACTGTAGGTAGGCATGGGAGTGACTGGGATGATGGTAATTAATGCTCCACTGATGTCAATTAAACTTAGGATAGTGGTTTAACTAGGCCAATTTGACCGAAAGAGTGTGTATGATGGTAAATGTCTCCAACACCCCCCCTTAAGCTATACTCAGGAAGAGTAGAAAACATAGATGCATAAAATTCTAGGGTCCTGGCAACTAAGGCCATAGGTCACCCTGTACAATAAAGTAACTGCTTAATATAACCAAGGAAACGGGAAAAACTTCATGGGAAAAATACCCCCCCTCAAACTAAGCAGTAAATCAAGAATTGGTTCTTCTATGCAGCAACATCCTGAGCATGTGCATGTGAACCTATGAATACAAACTAAATGAATATGTTTGGAGGAATCTTCCACTTTGGAAGAAAAACAATGCACTCAACTGAATCAGAAATATAAACAGCTGCACGGTGAAAACTGGACCCATGTAGAGTAGCTGAAATCATCTGAAGAGAGAGCAAAGGTTCTTGAGGATTCGAACCATGTGTGGAACACTCAAGAAAATTATATGTTTCAGCCTTGAAAAGCAAACCATGAGTGGTAAAATCAGCCCCAATGTTTAGGAACAAGTGTCCAAGCGGATGCAGAATGTCTTCCTCTTTATTAGTTTTGTGAGGAGATGAGCTTGTGACCAAAGGTAGAGAATCCCTGGGACTCTGGAGAGCGAATGCTTGAGCTCCATAATCTGATATAGGTTCTGGAATAGCTAATGAATCACAAAATAAAATATCAGCAACCTCACAAGAGGAAACTAACACCAAATCCCTATCAGTAAATTTGAAGAAGAATTGCGGTACTTGATTTTTCACACCGGAATTGGTGAGAGCAGCTACAAGCATGGATGAAAGCTCTTGAATTTTAAAATATGAACCAAATAATATCAGATCAGAATTTAAATCAGATATAAATAAGTTCACAATAGATCCAAAACTGTGAAATGAAATCAAATCCCCATCAGCAGTTTTGTAGGAGACTTGCGGTACTTGTTTCTTCACACCGTTGATGAGAACAGCTACAAGCAGTACTGAAGGTTTATGAACCTGAAATTTTGAACCAAGAAATATCAGATCAGATCCAATAAGGTTCATATCAGATCCAAAATTATGGCCAACCGAGACGGTGGATGCACAATGTTCTTCTTCTTCAAAATTCTGAATTTTGGTGCATGCAATCCTGCAGGATTTTGCTGGAAGATCTAGATCCTGGGGAGCGAATGTGTCACTCTTATAATCTGATATTTCTTCCAAAATATCCAATTTTTTACATATTTTCACACCAGCAGCAACATTAGCGGAAGAAAAATCAAATTTCTCTTCACTTTCGGAAGCAATTACTGGTAAATTTTGCACAGAATTCAAAGGAAAATCACCGGTGAATGTTTGCATGGAAGTGCAGCAGATTTTTTCTTCAATATCAGAGATTTGAATGTCTTCTTCTATTTCAGAAATATGAGAAGATGAGATATCAGAGATCTCATGAACTTCTGGAGCATCAGGAGAAGGACTTCATGGAGACTTTCTTCAATTCGAATTGAATGTGTAGAAGATTCTGCTTCATCTTCATATTGAACAACTTCATCGGAGAGAGTAGAGGCTGAGACTTTTGAGTAAAGAACTCTTGTGGTGCTGGATGTGGTCTCCAAAGTACTATTATGATCCCCATTGTGCTTGCCAAAGGTTCTGTCCAATATTGTCCAGATTTCCTTTGGGTATTCAGCAGAACAAATAAGGTAGTACAAGCTATCATCAAGGGCCAAAGCTGTTGATCCAAAATCTCTTTCAGTGTCATTTAGCCAGTCATTCTCATTCTCATAAGTCTCTCTTCCAATTCCAATAGACACCTCATAGAGACCTCGTCTCTTGAGATATGCAATCATCTTCAACTTCCATTCCGAATATCTTATGAATGGGGTGAGAGGAGGGATTGATGAGTCCATTCAAAGTTGTACTTGTTAAGACCTGCAAATCAAAACAAAAGGGGAACCGTAAGGTTGGACAGCCTACACATTTAGGCTTTCATCACACCCAGCATAGTCAATCAAGCAAGCTTGATCAACAAGTTCTTTACTTGGGGTATTAAGTGGTAAGCCTTGGCTTCTGGTGCAGTGCTGGATTTTTGAGCTATTGCTCAAATTTCATGGAGAAATCTGTCAAAAACCTTGTTTTTGAGAGATTGTTCTTCATCCCGCTGCATGCTCTGATACCATATTAATTCTTGCACATGATCTAGGAACTAGGAATCAAAATCATCAAAGAATTATTAACAAATACTCATGAA
>LPNX010163955.1:66156-95173 GCA_001517045.1 Pseudotsuga menziesii
TAGAGTGCTCCAGTTAGCCTCCTTGATTGTAGGAGAAGGCTAAGTTAGCCTCCTTTCCTATAGGTAGGCATGGGAGTGACTGGGATGATGGTAATTAATGCTCCACTGATGTCAATTAAACTTAGGATAGTGGTTTAACTAGGCCAATTTGACCAAAAGAGTGTGTATGATGGTAAATGTCTCCAACAAATTCCCCCACTCTTATCCTTGTGAAAATCATGCCCCTTCTCAATTTAGTTGCCGCGAATGTAGATGGTTGGGTTATTTAATTAAAGATGCATATTTACATGATGACAAAACTCAATATGTATGCTACATGCCCCGATATACCATCGGTGACAATTTAAATCCGAAACATAGCATAACCAATCAATGGTGGGGACTTGGCCTTTAGCTCCGCACCATGATCATTTACAATATATACATCATATATATCTAATGCAATAGGGTCAAAACCGGGCTGTTACACTCAAACCAAATGTTGGCCCAACCAGTCAAAGGGCATTGCAGCAAAAAAAGACTCATACCTAAGCAACAAATATAAGTTTAAATCTACTTTAAAATGATGCTTCTTGAACCAACAATCCCCTTCGACAATTAATCCTGTTGCCTCTGGAAATAAATCCTCAGTAAATTCAAAGCTTAAATTTTGAAAATTGATGGATGAACCCGCATAATTCTGAGCAAAAGACCAGGTAACTTCAATGTTTTAGCCTCTAGTTATCTCGAAGAAAGAATACTAACTTGCATCTATAAAAAACTTGGCGCATTTGGGAAACTCCTCTACCCTTTTCATGTTAACCGTCTCAAATCTATAGATTTTGGAACTCTTTTTCTTCATACTGAAAACTGTCAGGCACCTTCTAGACCACAATTCTCTGGAATGAACTCGAACCTAGAAAAGAACAGATGTCTTAAACTGAAATGGCTCGCAAAATCAGAAAACTAGAGTAAAATTGAATGGTAACCCATAAAATATTTAAATTCATCCTATCAGACTCAGGTATGGGTTTGGAATATGGATAATATTCTATGACATAAATTATGAGCTAAAAAATCCATTTTAAACCATCACATGATCACGGGACAAGCATCGAGCCACTAATTCCCATGATTTGGTATTTCGACAATACATGTCTGTATAGCCTCCGTCGATTACACTAACAGAATGTGTCAAGTCACATGTTCTAAGAAATCATTAGCAAACCTCCATAAAATGAGTTAGAAAACATGCAAAATCAAATAATTGAAGACTCTAGAAAATATTTAAATAAATATGAGCCACATTTAATACACTAATTATGAAATGCATAAGATAAAGTAAAACAACTAGTAAGTAGGACAAACCATGGTCCAAATACTATGGTTAAATTATAAAGAAGAATTAGACTAATAAGGGAAGAAAATAAAAATACACGATAATACTAAAGTACAACTCCAGTACTAACATCAAGATCCGAATGGGGATGGAATCTTTCTTGTTAAGATCGAAGAACATGCAGTCTAGATGCCTCCTAGAATTCGAAACTGAAATTGTTGTGTCACCAACTGGAAAATGTGATTATGTACAAATCTATTGGGATGGAATCTTGTTCAACAACAACCAAAACTCACCAATATATACAATGAAATAGGACATCTATGACCTTAGTGAATATGAAAATGTTTTAAGAAACACCCATTTATAGGGCTAGCAAGTTCCTCTCCTTACAAGTTTTGTAGCACAAAAGTATTGTTTCCCAAATATTTTGCAATTTTGAAAGGACCTAACCACAAATTATAAAATTTCCTATGCTTACCTTGTTCATCCATGCATGCATCCCAACTAAGCACCATGTCACCAAGAAGAAAAGTATTTTATTTAATTTTTATTTAGTGTTGTGACAAATCTTTCTTTTACCTTGTGTTAGGATTATTAATTAATCCTCCCTTTACCACATAGTCTATTTGTCCTTTTCCTAGCTTAGGAGGTCATTATCACTTCATTAGTGCATGAGGGACACACCTAGGGGCCACCTAACACTTGATGCATTTGTTTGCATGAGTTTAAGAAATCTAGGGACCAATCCCTATAATTTAGAAACCCGCTCTAAGTGCCACCAGTAGTCTCCAACATTTGACCTAGTAGGTATTCATTTATGTTTAATTATGCTTCGATTCCTATCAGTTAGATTACTCTCAGTCATCCTAGTGTCAGTTTTCTTGATTTAAGGGAGGTAGGTTCCTTTTCTCACCTGCCTTTTCTCACCTACCTACATCAGTTAACTGATTGTGAATTGATTCAGTTAATCCAGAGTTGCACTAGTGAGATCTCGTGTTGATTTTCCCACACTAAGTTAGTACCGGAGTGAGTTTGAGTTGGTGAATTCAAATCCTACCTAAGGCACTCAAATTATTCCTATTGTATGATTATTGTATTACAAAGAGATAAATGACAATGGATGTAGTGTTATGCTAACCATTTTTCATCTCATGTGTGTGCAAATTGTCATGAATCTATTGATCAGTTTTCATTAAATTGATCACTCCTATGCAACCTTCTCTTCACATTGATTTCATTCAGGCCTGAGAATCCTATGCTTCATTAAATTTAACACCTTATTCATGTATTCATGTGCTCTTTCTACCAATGCTCATCTTTCCTGCTGCAACTCAATTAACTGAAAAATTATTCTTTGAATTTCAATTGGTTCTTCTTGACTATCATGCATGAACATCATTACTGAGAGACCCAACTCAACAGGAAACACAACATCAGTGCCATAAACAAGTTGAAAGGGAGATGTACCAATAGGATTTTAAGTAGTAACCTAGCTTGCCTAAAGAGCATATTTCAGCATGGTGTCCCAAGACCTATTTTTCTGAAATAACATCATTTTAATACTATTAATGATATTCTTATTTGTTGATTCTTCCAACCCATTACCTTGAGGGTAATAGGATTTGGAATGCTTGAGTATGATGCCATTTCTTTCACAAAAATATACCATAGCATTAGACTTAAAGGCTTGAGCATTATCAGTCACTAATTTTCTTGGACAACCAAATATACTAAAAATATTTTCTTGAAGAAATTTTATAATGACTTTAACAATTGCCCTTCTAGTGGGAATCACCTCTACCTAATTAGTGAAGAAATAAGTGGCTGTTAAAATCCATTTATGCTGTCCACTGGAGGGAGTATTAATATCACCTATTAATTCTAAGTCCCATTGCTGAAATGGGACATTAATTGCAATGGGATTTAAAGGCAAAGATTGAATCTTTTGCTTACCAACATTTTTTTTACACTGCATACAAGTTCTTCCTAGCTCATAGACATCTGAAAATAAGGTAGGGCAGTAATATCCTATTCTAAGGATCTTGAATGTTGTAGATTTATACTAATTATGACCCCCACATGCACCTTCATGCATGTCATTAGTGACCCAGTTAGTTTCAAACTTATCCAAACACCGAAGAAGCATGGCCCCAGTGTTTCTCCAATACAAAACTTGGTCAATTAAAAAATACTTTATATATTTAATTTTTAATATCCCAAATTCACTTTTAGTCAAACCAAAGGGAAACTGCAAAAAGTAATAAAAAATAAACTATATCACCATACCACGAAGACTCAACATGTTTTTCATAAATATGCTCGTTGTTTTGTTATGTATGCAATTCCTTCTGTGTTGATTGATTTGCTACCAAATGAAGTACTAATGCTTCAGAATTTAAATATGAAATAATTCTATCCAAACCCTGTCCTTTCGCCAATTTGGTAGGTATAATTTCAGCATCATACTCCATAATCTTGGTTATCCAACGCCCTATTTTCCCTTCATTGTCAGGCTGGAGTAAAACTTCCTTCACTGCTGCACTAGGCACATAAGCTATACTTTTGGAATGCAAAATATAAATCCTAAAGAACTTTAGAGATTTAACCAATGCGTAGGCTTATTTTTCCATTGTATGATACTTAAGCTCTAAGTCTCTTAATGTTTTACTAAAGAATGAAACATATTGTTTTAAGTCTTCAAAATTCTTTTGCAATAAAAATGTAGCTATGGTGTCTTCCAATGCAAAATAAAATATTAAAAATTATTTAGTAAGATCTAGACTAACCAACACTAGTGCTTCCATAAGGGCATGTTTTATCTTCTCGAATGTTAATCTAGCTTCACCTGACAATTTTACTTCTCTATCTTTCTTCAACATTCTTGTAATCTGCTTAATAATTTCTGCAAAGTTAGAAATGAACCACCTCAAAAAAAAATTCCCAACAAAATACTGAATATCCTTCTTATTTATATTAATATTAATCTCCGGGATGGATTTGACACGACCAGTGTCTCTCTTAATCCCTTCACTAAAATTTCCTTAACTGTTGCACTAGGCACATAAGCTATAATTTTGGAATGCAAAATGTAAATCCTAAAGAACTTTAGATCTTTAACCAATGCGTAGGATTGTTTTTCCATTGTACTATATTTAAGCTCTAAGTCTCTTAATGTTTTAATAAAGAATGAAACATGTTGTTTTAAGTATTCAAACTTCTTTTGCAATAAAATTGCAGCTATGGTGTCGTGCGATGCAAAATAAAAGATTAAACACTCTTTAGTAAAATTTGGACTTACCAGCACCAGTTCTTCCATAAGGGCTTGGTTTATCTTCTCGAATGATAATCTATCTTCACCTGGCCATTTTACTTCTCTGTCTTTTTTCGACATTATTGTAATCTACTTAATAATTTATGCAAAGTTAGGAATGAACCACCTCAAAAAAATAATTTTCCTAACAAAAGACTGAATCTCCTTTTTATTTCTAGGAATACTAATCTCTAGGATGGATTTGACATGGTCAGGTTCTATCTTAATCCCTTCAGTAGAAACTATATGACCAAGGAGCTTACCCTTTGTCATAGAAAACTGAGATTTCTTTGGATTCAAAGACAACCCTTTTTTTGCATTTGAGGAATCTTTGTCTCAAATGCTTTAGGTGTTCATCATTAAACTTGGATAAAATTGTAATATCATCCAGATAGATAACTACAAAATTCTCTTTCTCACCAACAAAGTATATATCCTTAGCCCTCTGAAATGTGGCACCAATATTCATGAGTTCGAATGGCATTTTGTCATACATAAACGTGCCCCAAGGAGTAGTAGAGGTTGTTTTTTCTTGTCCTTTGGATGCACAACAGTTTTATTATACCCATAGAATGCATCAATCATTGATATTCTTTGAGAACCAACTACTCTCTACAAAATATGATCAATTTTGGGAAATGGATAATCGTGTTCGAGGGAGCATTTGTTCAAATTACAAAAATATGCACAAAGCCTTATTTCCTCATTCTACTTATGTACAAGAACCAAGTTTTCTACCCAGGAATAATATCTAAGAGGTACACTAATTTTTTCCCCTAAGAACCTTTTTACCTCTTTTTCAATGATTGGTAATAATATTGGATTCATATGTGTTAGCTTCTATTTGAAAGGCTTTGTGTTTGGCTTTAATGTGATATTGTGTTGGATTATGTTAGTGTCATAAATCCTCAGATATTCATAGGACCAAGTAAAAATATCTGTAAACTCTTTCATTAACTTAATATATCTTCTCCTTTGTTCATCTAAAAGTGTATTAGACAACTTGATTAGCTTCGGGTAATCTGCAGTGTCAATATTACAGCTCAAAACATTCTCTTTAGATGACTGCATAGTGTGTTTCAAAAAGGTATTGTTTATGCTAGAAATTGTTACCAGACTACAAGAGAAAAAGCCAACACAATCTCAATAATCACAATAAAGTAAAATAGGGTTTTTAGGGTTTTCAAGGTTTTTGGTTGGGCAATTTGAAGACAAGAGGGAAAACATTCATAAAACCAAAGTAAACACTAAATCATGAGCATTTGAATGACTGAGATGTATAACACATAAACCATAATCCAACAGAAAACACAATACTGAATTTCACCCACAGTTAGCAAGCATTCCAAGCATAAAAACATTACACAAGAAATGAATATACCAGTTGAGTAATTAACACAAATTATAAATGAAACCAGTCAATAATATGAAGGGAATATAGTGCATATATTTCATAGTTCAGTCTTCAAAAAACACATAAGAGTTTTTACTTAGCTCATAAACAAAGCCTGATAGACTCCCCTTGTCAGCAAAAAATCAAACCCAACTCTTGTACCCTTGTATAGATTTTATAATTACAAAGAATTAGTTCTATATTCCCTTCATTAGGTCGAATTTGAAACTAATTAGTAGTTAGATTAACTAACTTTCAACTAATTGACTAAAAATAGCAAAATCGGATTCCTCGTAAATATGGTGAACTTCTGAAAAATAGGTGTCAAAGAAGCTTCCATATCTCTCAACCCGAGACACTTGTGTAAACACTGAGAGAATTTATTGTGATTGGGTCCATGATGGACCAAAACCTCTCTTGGGTTTTAAAAATTCATCTCCAATCAATCAAAATATTCCCCGCAAGATGAAGGCTAAAACAGGAAAATATTAAATACTTTTAAAACCCTGAAAACTAGGCTGTAAAGATTAAACTGGATCTTTCAAATATTGACAGCTGTTGCAAAACTGAGAGAGTTTTTTGTGAGTGGGTATCTTATGAACAAAAACCTCCTTTTTTTTTCTAAAATTCATCTCCAACAGCTCGTGGTATGCACTCAATTTCAATAACCCAAAACAGGAAAAACAGAGCATAATTCTCAATAATCTTTGCACACTCCAAATCTTCTATCAGTCTTTTATTTGTAGTCACTAAACCTTCATTAGCTTCATGCAGGTATTCAATTTGATGTTTGTATTGCTTAATGCTTCTTAGCAGGTTTTCCTTTTCAAAAGGAGTGTATACTTCTTGCTTAGAACAAACCCTAGCTTCATTATTAGCAGGAACTCTAACCTCATCAGATAGGTATTTTTCATCCTGTCTTAACAATACTGTAATAGGGCTCTGCTTCTGCTCCTTAACCTCCTCCCTTACATTTTGATTTGATTCTGCAGGTAACCTTTCTTCCACTGGCTTAAATTCCTTCATCTCTGACTGTAAACTTTGTTTTCCTCAACATTAGCTCGCTATCCAAACTCAATGTTTTCATTTTCCTAATTCGAAACTTCTCCTGGTTTATCAGTTTCTTCATCTTTGACTATGACCTTTTTTCTAAGCTTCTTAATCAAAGTTTGACCCTTATCTACTTGTCTTTTCTGGGACTATTCCTCCTACTCAGTCTTGAAACCTGACCAAAATAAGAAGTGCTCCCACGTCTTTCCTCTTTTCTGCAATACAGTACTCATGATGAGTTTTATGAGCCCATGGTGAAAAAATGATTGTTTTGTATGGTCTTGGGGTTCTCTCACCCTACATGACATATTCTGTAAGTATAAAGGAAGATTCATTTTAGATTCATGACTGAGATGTTGAAGGAATCTAAAATGATACTTGAACACACAGACAAATCTACCCTCACAGGTGACATAGCTTTGCAAGATTTTAATAGGCTCAATCCACTCAGGTTTAAAATTTTGAATGGGAACACCTTTTCCCCAGTCTACTACTACAACTGGAAGCAAATATCTCTGAGCATCAAAGGTGAAGGGCACCTTTTTGAACCAAAATTCTCCCTCATCCAAAATCCCTGTTGCTTTTGCTAGTAACTCCCTGGTTAGTTTGAACTCCAAAATGTCAAAAGACACTACATCCGTGTCTAAACATTGAGCAAATTTGTAAGAAACCTATGAATGATAACCTTCAATATTTTCGAAGAACACTAACCATCCTGCTTCTGCAAACAACTGTGCACAATCTGGAAAGTTTTTTGACCCAGCTTAAGTCTGAGGGTTCTGCCCTATTGGTCTTTCCACTCTTTTTCATTTTGAAATATGGTTAAAAAAATTCTATCAGTACACCATAGCCTGACTGTCTTCAAATTTTGATAAACTAACAAAGAATACAACATAGGAAAACTCAAAAGACCCTACCCTGAATTCTTTCATTTAAATGACGAATACTTTAAACCCGTTGATTAACAATTCAACATTTAACATGGATTAGGTTAAAAACTAATAGTCTGTCATCAATTCTGTTATTAGCCATTTGTTCTGAAAAAACCCAAATTAATCAACCTTGGTAATGGCTCGTGGACTACCTGTTAAAAATGACTAATTTGACTACTGGAATCTTGTTATCTCAATTGTCAGGCGTCGAATTGCATGCTCCACTTTCCTCTAACCACTTTGACCACTCCAACCAACCGCTCCTGAAATCCCTAATTTTCGCTCTATTCCAAAATTCCAATTTTGATTTTTTGCCATGCTCTTCACTTGCTCTTTGTGTACTTCAGGTAAAAACATAATTCCATACACCTTTGTCTCATTATGCTTTGCTATCATTATTACATTTGCTCTGCAAAAAACCGCCACGATCTGCCTTAACGACTATATTCCACCTACCACAGTGATTAAACTACAAGAGACACATATCAAATCTATCACACAATGTGATTGACATTTCATGTGTGAGAATCCCGAAGAAACTGACCAAACAATAATGTTTTTTAGCTTGCGTGACTTTCTTGTAGCGCATCTGTGTAACTTTTTTTGGCTTGCGCTACAAGAATATCTCTTTTATGATTTTTTAACCAAAACTCCAAACAAAGTGTTATTTTTTGGTAAATAGCTTTAAATAAGGTCTTATGATATTTCTTTAGAACCTTTCAAAAATATATACATCCTATAAGCCCATAAAAACCATGAAATTAATTAAGTAAAGAAAAAATTAAAAAGAAAACCTGTTAAATCAACTATAAACATAAGGCTAAAATCAAAATATTTTAGAAGAAACCAAGGTCAAAACTTTGAAACAATAAGAAAAATCATATTTTTAAGACAAGCAAATGGTTCAAAAATAGAAAACAAAAATAGGCTATAACATCTGGCTCCTGCTGCGGGCTGAAGTCCTTGTTGAAGTCTAGGGTTTCAACATTATTCAAGCATACATTAGATTCATACACAGCGATCAAAGACAAAGAAATGTGGGAAAGGACGTCCAAATCCGTCTTTGCATTATCTTTGGTAATTATTTATACATTATGAGGTAGGTTGGAGCGGTTGTACCCGCTCCAACTACCTATTTATTAATATTTATTTATCTTTTAAACTATAATTACATGATGACATTTAGGAGGTAATTAGCCCCCTCTACAGTCCTCCCTGTGAGGCTTCAAGAACCTGTAGACTAGTGCCTTCTGTAACCAAAACTGCCTGATTTTATGCAAAACATCCATTGGGATATGGATTCTTTATTAAATCCTTCACACACTTATATATACAATGAAAATCAAATCTCTTTCTTTGAGGAACCTTCCATCTACTGAATCAAATTGTAATCCAATTTCCAATGTAACTAGGAAAAAATTTCATCAACCCACCAAAACTTTTTTCCAACTCCGAATATATATATATAATCATAAATATTGGAAAAGATGAAGAGCAAAGATCTAACAACTTATACTCACTTTCATCAAATGGTGTCTCTAAAATAACAAATTTATAACTTAGTATTGACTCTAAATAATCTTCCACCGGATCATAAAAATTTCCAAAAGTTACCTCTTCCTGTTCTATGAAAAAGATAGGCTGTCCATAAGAATATTTTGTTCCATGAATATCAAGCAGGCATTGGCAATAAAAGACATCAGTATCAGCTTGAATTTTCTCAGGAATTTTTTGGATAGTATCATCAATAATGTCAACAAGTTGAACCTCCTTTTCCACACTATCTTCAAATGGATAACTATCATGCATTGGCTTTGGTTGTTCAAGGATAATGGACTGAATGCATTCCTAAATATGCTGATCAGATTGTGCCATAACACACACCTCACACATTTCTGGGTCTTTCGTTTCAATTTCATCATCATAGTTATAAAAAATTGGAGCATCTTCATAATGGTTTTGAGCAACAGATTTATCATAACCATGAATATAAGAAATTTATGATATAATGTTAAAAATGTCAACGACCTGACTTTCATCAATTTTAATATCAAAACAAAAAGGACTAAAATATAATTCATCACATAATTCTTGTCCTGAAACCCCAATCTCTTCATCATAACGTGGAGAATTCTGAGAAATTTCAACTGGTGATGCTGAAGGTTCGTGTTTTTCTTCAATACAAAGCCTATCTTTAACACAACAATGATTTCCAACAATTTGTTGAACAAGAGATTGATATTCAATAGAATTAGCATTCAAATGATTATTAAGACTGTTGAAATCATTATGAGAATATTCTAAACTATCTCGGCTGATATCATCACTAGAATAATCTTCAACTTGACTTAAAACAACAACTTGATTATCGTAATGATCATGGAATTCTTCCTTGACAGCAGTATCTAAAAATGTTACCTCTTCATCTTCAACAAATTCTGAAACTACAACTTCTTCATGATATGTTTTCAATCCTTGACTATACTTATCATCATGATTTTTTGAATCAGAAATTGTATTATAAAAATCGGCCTGCTCACAACAATATTTAAAAAATAATTCAGTTGAGAACACATACTTACAATGTTTTCAAAAACATGTGTGGAATTATTTCAGTGAGGAAATGCTAGCAGCAGGAAGAGAAAAATACCATTCTCATGCATCTTGCTCGAGTGAATACATAAACATATTCATGCTACACATTTAACTGAACCATATATTGATGAAACCTGATGAGGTGATCTGAAGGATTATCCTCTTTGCTTTCTCTAAATCGTGGAAGACAGTCTCCCCAAACATCCATAGTAGGTACTGGATTTGGAAAACCTGGAACATCGAAAAAATTGAAAGGTGCAAACCTTCGAGCCAGAATGGCTTCCATGGACTTCGGCCTCTGCATCTTGAACTAGTGGAGTCGCCGATCAATTTATCGAAATATATTTTGTTTTTCTTCCTCAGAAAAACGAAGGGGTGACAGTAGGTCAAATTAATTAGGGTTGCATAAAGCTGGGGATGGATAAGACCTTTTAATTTTTCTAGCTATTTTCAAAATCTGTTCTGGGTCTGAAACACCCAGCTGTAAAGGTGAACTAGGTCTGTTTCTTGTTCCAACTCCCTCAGTAGCCACTGTGAAACATTGGTGAAAAGTAGTCTTTAAGATTTGCTGGTTTAAGTTCACCTCTTAAAACCAGTGAAATGATAAGTATCCTAGGTAAAATAGGTTTTCAACTTTGTTCCCCGGCAATGGTGCCAAAGATGTTTATGCCGGAAATTGTTCCCATACTACAAGAGAACAAGCCAACACAATCTCAATAATCACAATAAAGTAAAATAGGGTTTTTAGGGTTTTCAAGGTTTTTGGTTGGGCATTTTGAAGACAAGAGGGAAAACATTCAAAAAACCAAAGTAAACACTAAATCATGAGCATTTGAATGACTGAGATGTATAACACAGAAACCATAATCCAACAGAAAACACAATACTGAATTTCACCCACAGTTAGCAAGCATTCCAAGCATAAAAACATTAAACAAGAAATGAATATACCAGCTGAGTAATTAACACAAATTATAAATGAAAATAGTCAATAATCTAAAGGGCATATAGTGCATATATTTCATAGTTTAGTCTTCAAAAAACACATAAGAGTTTTTACTTAGCTCATAAACAAAGCCTGATAGCCTCTCCTTGTCAGCAAAAAATAAAACCCAACTCTCGTACCCTTGTACATATTTTATAATTACAAGGAATTAGTTCTATCTTCCCTTCATTAGGTCGAATTTGAAACTACTTAGCAGTTACATTAACTAACTTTCAACTAATTGACTAAAAATAGCAAAATCGGATTCTTGGTAAATATGGTGAATTTCTGGAAAAAAAAGGTGTCAAAGAAGCTTCCATATCTCTCAATCCGTGACACCTGTGTAAAAACTGAGAGAGATTTTTGTGAATGGATCCATTATGGACAAAAAAATCTCTTGGATTTTAAAACTTCATCTTCGATCAATCAGAATATGCCCCGCAAGATGAAGACTAAAACAGGAAAATATTAAATATTTTTAAAAACCTGAAAAATAGGCTGTAAAGATTAAACTGAATATTTTCAACCTTGATAGTTGTTGCAAAAATGAGAGAGGTTTTTGTGAATGGGTATCTTATGAACAAAAACCTCTTTTTTTTCTTTCTAAAATTCATCTCCATCAGCTTGTGGTATGCACTCAATTTAAATAACCCAAAACAGGAAAAACAGAGCATAATTCTCAATAATATTTGCACACTCCAAGTCTTCTATCAATCTTTTATTTGAAGTCACTAATCCTTCATTAGCTTCATGCAGGTATTCAATTTGATTTTTGTATTGCTTAATGCTTCTTTGCAGGTTTTCCTTTTCAAAAGGAGTGTATACTTCTTGCTTAGAACAAACCCTAGCTTCATTATTAGCAGGAACTCAAACCTCATTAGATAGGTATTTTTCATCCTGTCTTGACAATACTGTAATAGGGCTCTGCTTATGCTCCTTAACCTCCTTCCTTACATTTTGATTTGATTCTACAGGTAACATTTCTTCCACTGGCTTAAATTCCTTCATCTCTGACAGTAAAACTTTGTTTTGCTTAACATTAACTCGTTGTCCAAACTCAATGTTTTCATTTTCCTGATTCGAAACTTCTCCTGGTTTATCAGTTTCTTCATCTTTGACTATGACCTTTTTTCTAAGCTTCTTAATCAGAGTTTGACCCTTATCTAGCTATATTTTCTGGGATTGTTCCTCCTACTTAGTCTTAAAACCTGACCAAAATAAGAAGTGCTCCCATGTCTTTCCTCTTTTCTGCAATACAGTACTTACGATGAGTTTTATGAGCCCATGGTGAAAACCTGATTGTTTTGTATGGTCCTGGGGTTCTCTCACCCTACATGACATATTTTGTAAGCAGAAATGAATATTCATTTTAGATTCATGACTAAGATGATGAAGGAATCTAAAATGATACTTGAACACAAAGGCAAATCTACCCTCACAGGTGACATAGCTTTGCAAGATTTTAATAGGCTCAATCCACTCAGTTTTAAAATTTTGAATGGGAACACATTTTCCCCAGTCTGCTACTACACCTGGAAGCAAATATATCTGAGCATCAAAGGTGAAGGGCACCTTTTTGAACCAAAATTCTCCCTCAGCCAGAATCCTTATTGCTTTTGCTAGTAACTCCCTGGTTAGTTTGAACTCCAAAGTGTCAAAAGACACTACATCCTTGTCTAAACATTGAGCAAACTTGTAAGAATCCTTTGAATGATAACCTTCAATATTTTCGAAGAACACTAACCATCCTGCTTCTGCAAACAACTATGCACAATCTGGAAATTTTTTTGACCCAGCTTAAGTCTAAGGGTTCTGCCCTATTGGTATTTAAACTCTTTTTCATTTTGAAATATGGTTAAATAGCTTCTATCAGTACACCACAGCCTGACTGTCTTCAAATTTTGATAAACTGACAGAGAATACAGTATAGGAAAACTCAAAAGACCCTAACCTGAATTCTTTCATTTAAATGATGAATACTTTAAACCCATTGATTAACAATTCATCATTTAACATGGATTAGGTTAAAAACTAATACTCTATCGTCAATTCTATCATTAGCCATTTGTTCTAAAAAACCCCAAATTAATCAACCTTGGTAATGGCTCGCAGACTACCTATTAAAAATGACTAATTTGACTACTAGAATCTGGTTATCTCAATTGTCAAGCGTCGAATTGCATGCTCCACTTTCCTCTGACCACTCCAACCAACCACTCTTGAAAGCCCTAATTTTCGCTCTGTTCCAAAATTCTGATTACCAAGCATTGATTTTTTGCCATGATCTTCACTTTCTCTTTGTGCACTTCAGGTAAAAACATAATTCCATACACCTTTGTCTCATTTTTCTTTGCTATCATTATTACATTTTCTCTGCAAAAAACCACCACAATCTGCCTTCACGACGATATTCCACCTGCCACAGTGATTAAACTACAAGAGACACATATCAAATCTATCACATAATGTGATTGACATCTCATATGTGAGAATCCTGAAGAAACTGACCAAAAAATAATGATTTTTAGCTTGTGTGACTTTCTTGTAGCGCCTTTGTGTAACTTTTTCTGGCTTGCGCTACAGGAATATCTGTTTTATGATTTTTTAACCAAAACTCCAAACAAAGTGTTATTTTTTGGTAAATAACTTTAAATAAGGTATTATGATATTTATTTATAACCTTTCAGAAATATATACATCCTATAAGCCCATAAAAACCATGAAATTAATTAAGTAAAGCAAAAATTAAAAAGAAAACCTGTTAAATCAACTATAAACATAAGGCTAAAATAAAAATATTTTAAAAGAAACCAAGGTCAAAACTTTAAAACAATAAGAAAAATCATATTTTTAAGACAAGCAAATGGTTCAAAAATAGAAAACAAAAACAGGCTATAACATTTGGCTACTGTTGCGGGATGAAGTTCTCCCTGTGAGGCTTCAAGAACCTGTAGACTAGTGCCTTATGTAACCAAAACTGCTTGGTTTTCTGCAAAACATCCATTGGGCTATGGAGTCTTTATTCAATCCTTCACACACTGATATATACAATGAAAATCAAATCTCTTTCTTTGAGGAACCTTCCATTTACTAAATCAAATTGTAATCCCATTTCCAATGTTACCAGGAAAAAATTTCATCAACCCACCAAAACTTGTTTCCAACTCCGAATATATATATAATCAAAAATATTGGAAAAGATGAAGAGAAAATATCTAATAACTTATACTCACTTTCATCAAATGGTGTCTCTAAAATAATAGATTTATAACTTAGTATTGACTCTAAATAATTTGCCACTGGATCATAAAAATTTCCAAAAGTTACCTCTTCCTATTCTATGAAAAATATAGGCTGTCCATAAGAATATTTTGTTCCATCAATATCAAGTAGGAATTGGTGATAAAAGACATCAGTATCAGCCTAAATTTGTTCTAGAATTTTTTGGATAGTATCATCAATAATGTCAACAAGCTTAACCTCCTTTTCCACACTATCTTCAAATGGATAACTATCATGCATTGGCTTTGGCTGTTCAAGGATAATGGACTGAATGCATTCCTGAATATGTTGATCAGAATGTGCCATAACACACACCTCACACATTTCTGGGTCTTTCTTTTCAATTTCATCATCATAGTTATAAAAAATTGGAGCATCTTCATAATGGTTTTGAACAACAGATTTATCAAAACCATGAATATAAGAAATTTATGATATAACGTTAAAAATGTCAACAGCCTAACTTTCATCAATTTTAATATCAAAACAAAAAGGACTAAAATATAATTCATCATAGAATTCTTGTCTTGAAACCCCAATCTCTTCATCATAACGTGGAGCATTATGAGAAATTTCAAATGATGATGTTGAAGCTTCGTGTTTTTCTTCAATACAAAGCTGATCTTTAACAAAACAATGATTTCCAATAGTTTGTTGAACAAGAGATTGATCTTCAATAGGATAGGTATTCAAATGATTATTAAGACTGTTGAAATCATTATGAGAATATTCTAAACTATCTCGGTTGATCTCATCACTAGAATAATCTTCAACCTGACTTAAAACAACAACTTGATTATCATAATGATCATGGAATTCTTCCTTGACAGCGGTATCTAAAAATGTTACGTCTTCATCTTCAACAAATTCTGAAACTACAACTTCTTCATGATATGTTTTCAATCCTTGACTATACTTATCATCATGATTTTTTGAATCAGAAATTGTATTATAAAAATCGGCCTGCTCACAACAATCTTTAAAAAAGAATTCAGTTGAGAACACATACTTACAATGTTTTCGAAAACATGTGTGGAATTCTTTCAGTGAGGAAATGCTAGCAGCAGGAAGAGAAAAATACCATTCACGTGCATCTTGCTTGAGTGAATACATGAACATCTTCATGAGCACATCTTCATGTTGTATATTTAACTGAACCATATATTGATGAAACTTGATGAGGTGATCTGAAGGATTATCCTCTTTGTTTTCTCTAAATCATGGAAGACAGTCTCCCCAAACATCCATAGTAGGTACTAGATTTGGAAAACCTAGAACATCAGAAAAATTGAAAGCTACAAACCTTCGAGCTAGAATGGATTCCATGGACTTCGGCCTCTGCATCTTGAACTAATGGAGTCACCAATCTATTTGTTGAGATAGATTTTGTTTTTCCTCCTCAGAAAGAGGAAGGGGTGACAGTAGGTCAAATTAATTAGGGCTGCAGAAAGCTGGGGATGACTAAGACCTTTTAATTTTCCTAGCTATTTTAAAAATCTGTTCTGGGTCTGAAACACCCAGCTGTAAAGGTGAACTAGGTCTGTTTCTTGTTCCAACTCCCTTAGTAGCCATTGTGAAAAACTGGTGAAAAGTAGTCTTTAAGATTTGTTGGTTTAAGTTCACCTATTAAAACCAGTGAAATGATAAGTATCCCAGGGAAAATAGATTTTCAACTTCATTCCCCGACAATGACACCAAAGATATTTATGCCAGAAATTGTTCCCAGACTATAAGAGAACAAGCCAACACAATCTCAATAATCACAATAAAGTAAAATAGGGTTTTTAGGGTTTTCAAGGTTTTTGGTTGGGTAGTTTGAAGACAAGAGGGAAAACATTCATAAAACCAAAGTAAACACTAAATCATGAGCATTTGAATGACTGAGATGTATAACACATAAACCATAATCCAACAGAAAACACAATACTGAATTTCACCCACAGTTAGCAAGCATTCCAAGCATAAAAACATTAAATAAGAAATGAATATACCAGCTGAGTAATTAACAAAAATTATAAATGAAACCAGTCAATAATCTGAAGGGCATATAGTGCATATATTTCATAGTTTAGTCTTCAAAAAACACATAAGAGTGTTTACTTAGCTCATAAACAGAGCCTGATATCCTCCCCTTGTCAGCAAAAAATCAAACCCAACTCATGTACCCTTGTACAAATTTTATAATTACAAATAAGAAGTTCTATATTTCCTTCATTAGGTTGAATTTGAAACTACTCAGCAGTTACAATAACTAACTTTCAACTAATTGACTAGAAATAGCAAAATCGGATTCCTGGTAAATATGATGAATTTCTGAAAAATAGGTGTCAAAGAAGCTTCCATATCTCTTAATCCGTGACACTTGTGTAAAACATGAGAGAGGTTTTTGTGAATGGTTCGGTTATGGAGAAAAACCTCTCTTGGGTTTTAAAACTTCATCTCCAATCAATCACAATATTCCCTGCAAGATGAATACTAAAACAGAAAAAAATTAAATATTTTTAAAACCCTGAAAAATAGGCTGTAAAGATTAAACTGGATCTTTCAAACCTTGATAGATATTGAAAAACGGAGAGAGGTTTTTGTGAATGGTTATATTATTAACAAAACCCTATTTTATTTTTCTAAAATTAATATCCATCATCTCTTGGTATGCACTCAATTTAAATAACCCAAAACAGGAAAAACAGAGCATAATTCTCAATAATCTTTGCACACTCCAAGTCTTCTATCAGTCATTTATTTGCAGTCACTAATAATTCATTAGCTTCATGCAGGTATTCAATTTGATGTTTATATTTCTTAATGCTTCTTTTCAGGTTTTCCTTTTCAAAAGGAGTGTATACTTCTTGCTTAGAACAAACCCTAGCTTCATTATTAGTAGGAACTCTAACCTCATCAGATAGGTATTTTTCATCCTATCTTGACAATACTGTAATAGGGCTCTGATTCTGCTAATTAACATCCTCCCTTACGTTTTCATTTGATTCTGCAGGTAACATTTCTTCCATTGGCTTAAATTCCTTCATCTCCAACTGTAAAACTTGGTTTTCCTCAACATTAACTCGCTATCCAAACTCAATATTTTCATTTTCCTGATTCAAAAATTCTCCTGGTTTATCAGTTTATTCATATTTGACTATGATATTTTTTCTAAGCTTCTTGATCAGATTTTGACCCTTATCTACATGTATTCTTTGAGACTGTTCCTCCTACTCGGTCTTGAAACCTGACCAAAATAAGAAGTGCTCCCATGTCTTTCCTCTTTTCTGCAATACAGTACTTATGATGAGTTTTATGAGCCCATGGTGAAAAACTGATTGTTTTGTATGGTCCTGGCATTCTCTCACTCTACATGAAATCTTCTGTAAGCAGAAAGGAAGATTCATTTTAGATTCATGACTGAGATGTTGAAGGAATCTAAAATGATACTTGAACATAAAGGCAAATCTACCCTCACAGGTGACATAGCTTTGCAATATTTTAATAGGCTCAATCCACTCAGGTTTAAAATTTTGAATGGGAACACCTTTTCCCCAGTCTGCTAATACACCTGGAATCAAATATCTCTGAGCATCAAAGGTGAAGGGAACCTTTTTCAACCAAAATTCTCCCTCATCCAGAATCCCTGTTGCTTCTACTAGTAACTCCCTGGTTAGTTTGAAATCCAAAGTCTCAAAAAACACTACATCCTTGTCTAAACATTGAGCAAACTTGTAAGAAACCTCTGAATGATAACCTTCAATCTTTTCAAAGAACACTAACCATCCTGCTTATGCAAACAACTGTGCACAATTTGGAAATTTTTTTGACCAAGCTTAAGTCTAAGGGTTCTGCCTTATTGGTCTTTCCACTCTTTTTCATTTTGAAATATGGTTAAACAACTTCTATTAGTACACCACAGCCTGAATATCTTCAAATTTTGATAAACTGACAGAGAATACAGTATAGGAAAACTCAAAAGACCGTACCCTAAATTCTTTCATTTAAATGATGAATACTTTAAACCCATTGATTAATAATTCATCATTTAACATGGATTAGGTTAAAACCTAATACTCTGTCGTCAATTCTGTCATTAGCCTTTTGTTCTGAAAAACCCCAAATTAATCAACCTTGGTAATGGCTCGTGGACTACCTATTAAAAATGACTAATTCGGCTACTAGAATCTTGTTATCTCAATTGTCAGGCGTCGAATTGCATGCTCCACTTTCCTCTGACCACTTTGACCACTCCAACCAACTGCTCCTGAAAACCCTAATTTTTGCTCTGTTCCAAAATTCCATTTACCAAGAACTGATTTTTCGCCATGATCTTCACTTGCTCTTCATGCACTTCAGGTAAAAACATAATTCCATACACCTTTGTCTCATTATGCTTTGCTCTTATTATTACATTTGCTCTACAAAAAACTGCCACGATCTGCCTTCATGACGATATTCCACTTGCCACAGTGATTAAACTACAAGAGACACGTATCAAATCTATCACACAATGTGATTGACATCTCATGTCTGAGAATCCCAAATAAATTGACCAAAAAATAATGATTTTTAGCTTACGCGACTTTCTTGTAGCGCCTTTGTGTAACTTTCTCTGGCTTGCGCTACAGGAATATATGTTTTATGATTTTTTAACCAAAACTCCAAACAAAGTGTTATTTTTTGGTAAATAACTTTAAATAAGGTCTTATGATATTTCTTTAGAACCTTTCGGGAATATATACATCCTATAAGCCCATAAAAACCATGAAATTAATTAAGTAAAGCAAAAATTAAAAAGAAAACCTGTTAAATCAACTATAAACATAAGGCTAAAATAAAAATATTTTAAAAGAAACCAAGGTCAAAACTTTAAAACAATAAGAAAAATCATATTTTTAAGACAAGCAAATGGTTCAAAAATAGAAAACAAAAACAAGCTATAACAGGTATAATTATTACAAAACAATCTCTCTAGAGGTGCAAGACCTTTGGGGATGAAATTTCATTTCAATTTAATTATATCATGATTACCAATTGAATTTTTAAAAGAATAAGCATTTTCATCTATCTCGGCATATTCATCTTAATCAATCAATGAGGTGAAAAACTCACGTGTCAATTCCAAGAATTTCTTAATCTCTTGATCATCATAAAACACCCTCCAATGCCTAATATTATATAGAATTTAAGGTTTGTATCTAACCTCAATTGGGTATCTGAGATGAGTCTATTGTGGAACTTTAAAATAAGTTGCTACTAAAGCCAAAGAGTTTGTTGTATGATTGTGATCTCTTGGAATGAAAGATATGCTAAACGCTAAGAATAAATTATCCACAAGTTCCCATACCTCATTCCTGTAAACTTTTAACAGTTGTTGTTTTACCTGATAAACATTTTTAACTTGTTGAACCACTAACTCAGAGTAGACAAAAACAACAAGTTGTTGAATATTTAAATCCTTTGCAGCCCTTAAACCAAGTATTAATGCTTTGTACTCAACAATATTATTAGTTTCCAAAAATTTCAACTTATACATCAGAGAGATTATTTCAACTTCTGGAGAAATGAGTACAACACTTGCCCTTTCTCCCTCTTTAGATGATGATCCATCAAAATATATCTACCACAAATTGTATCGAGTCTCCATACTGTGTTGAAATAGCACTTCTTTTTCAACTTGAAAAACACCTATGGAATCAACATTCAAGTGCAACATGCAAGATCTCATGCCCTCTTAAACTACATATATTGGGTGGTTTGCAGGATGTTCATTCTCACTTACCAAATAAGCAAGTTATACTTTGTTTAATATTGTAACTTCAAGGATATTCTAAATGTATTTTACTGATGTAACCCAAGGGAGATGTGATTCTTCCTCCAAAGGGGTGTTACTATTGTATTTGGTCATCATAGAGTCATGAGGTAAAGCCTCCCTTGTAAGTCGGGTCAATAGTACCCTAATGAATATAATATAATATTGTATTGATTCTTCCTAAGTGAATTCAGCCTACATAAGATAAGTGGGGCTGACTTATTGGCTCAAATGTCAAGTGACAAAAAGAGTATAAATAGAGGAGATGTGTTCCTCATTTGAACACAGTCACTTGTGCAAAGCACATAGGAGATAGAGATATATATATCTGTTGGAGGGAGGTGCACCTATCTGGGGTCTTGTCTTTTACTTTTTATACATCTTATACAAAGGAATTTTTTCTGGGTTTTCTTCCCCATGAGGGTTTCCCAAGATAAATCTTTGTGTTCTTTTGTGTGGCTGTGCTTGTCTATATTTAAGTGATCTTTTGTTTATGGTTATGCTTATATGATGATAAATGTTATAAGATATGATATAGCCATTAAAAACTTAACATGGTATCAGAGCCATACTCAAATAAGTCATTGTGCAGCTGAAACAGTGCTACAACTACAGCTATTGAACATTACAGTTTCATACTTGAAAACCCTAAAAAAATAAAACTAGTAGTTTTGGTACATTCACTATATCTCAATATTGGAGAAGGATCCGGAGCCAAAAATTTTGCAGGACGAAGATAAATTCTTGATGTACCATGTGTAAACTTTTTAGTCTCATATTCACTATATTCTAGGATATATGATTCATCCAAGTCAGGGTTCTAGGGAGAATTGCTATATATCAGGCTACAAAGGTCCAAATGAAATTTTGCAAGATGTTCCAAATAGGGAATGGACTTTAATTTCTATGGTAAAATTTTTATACCCCTATGGTGAAACAGTGACACGTGTCAGTCTGTACAAGTTCTCTATGTTTAACGGTATTGAAATAAGCCATCTTGGGAAAACTCGCATAAGTCCCAATTGGTGAAACCATTTATTCTCTAACATGCGGTGTTGGAAAGAGGACAGACAAGGATACCTCAGTGCAAAGTTTTAGACATAGAGGAGCAATAATTTTGAAGATACCACATAAACAATATCCATAATTTCTGCAGAAGAAATTGAAGAAAATTAGGGCATAAGATATTTTGTAGTTTTGATCACAGTTTTGGGAAAATGAGTATGCTTCTCATCTCACCTTGAGCAGATGCATATTTATATCCAATCAGATCTGAAAGATACCTCAGTAGAAAAATTAGGGTTTCTCTGTCAAACCATAGGTCCACCAGAAGCAGCATTCTAGAAAAGCTTTCGAGCAAGCATGAGATTGAAGCAATCTAATTGGTCAAAGAAGAAGCTGCAGATCCAGAAGGAGAAGAAGACAAAGCAAAAAAAGATAAGTATTTGAATTTTCTTTCCTATATATGTTGTGTTTTATGCATGATAGAATGTTTGGATTAATGACAGTATACTACTAATATGCATGTGATGGGTAAGTATCCCATGGTGTTATACAACTCTCCATTGCTACTTATCTAGAATGAAACCTCTTTGTTGAAATATTGGATTATTGCAAACTCTCAATGATGTCATTGGAAGAGATGGAAGTAGTATATAAAGTTTCTGTGAGATATGGATGAATGTTTTATTGGATAAACAATTCCATGATGCATAATAATTTTTCGTTATGCATATGTCCTATGAAATGGTTCTAACCATGCAACTGGTGCATTTGAATTGTAGGAAAGGTCCTGTACAACCACCTACAAGAAAATGAGGATGAGACTTGTTCCAAAGAACAAGTGATGACAATTCAAGATTCACTCCAATAAACATGAACCTGAATCTCACAGGGTCAAGGACACCGTGACGAAAGAAAGAGCTTCAGAGAGCGTGGATCCACCTCGAGAGATGAATACCATATTGGGCATGAGAGATATTCCAAGATGAAGAAAAGTATGATGGGACTTACAAAAAAAAGTAAGAGGCCACGGACACACTCTAGTTGTGTGACACAGTTGGGTGACATCATTGATGCAAACCCTTCCAGCTATGGAAGAAGCTATGATCAAAGACTAATAGGTGATCAAGGGGAATGATGTTTAGGTTATGATTTCGAGACCTGAAGGGAAGTTTGTAGTGTCTTCCATATGGATCTACAAGAACAAGTTTACAAATAAAGGTTTTTGGTTTGTCTCAAAAAGAATAGACTATGGCATGCCATACTCTATTGACCAGACACGCTTCTCTAGTAGAAGTATATATCGAGCAAAGAAACACCTATACATAATATGCTTTGTATGAACTCAGAAGGAACCCATAGATAAGAACATCCAGGAGCTTGACAGATCACCTGGAGTGATGAATATCTTAACCTTTTCTACAAGGTTGAAGATGGAAACCTATAGAAGACAACAAGCTCACAGATGGGTGCAAGAGGAACTTTTCAACAAAGTTCAAGATAAAGGGATCTTGGTATCCAGTAACCTGAGATGGATACATAGTAGAAGAGGAAGCTACCTTCCACTCTAGTACAGAATGCAGAGGGAAGATGATGCTTTGCTTCAGGAGGAGTGACTACAGAAGATCTATGAGTTCGACATGATACGACATGATGGAAAGCTTCCTGATGGACTGAGACTTTACCAAGAGTAAAGTGGGTTCCAAACTTCAAGGTTGAATGCAAAAGACTGGGATATGTCGATGATCTGACATAATGAACTCATGGTAGATGCAATGATGGAAGAATACAAGAATGATATTTGGGATATAGTACCCAAACTAGAAAGCAAGAGTGTGGTATCTTCCAAGTGGATTTGCTATTGATGGAGGAAAGGAAATATTTGTGGCTAGAGGATTCTCTCAGAGAGAGAGAATTGATTATAAAGAGATATTTCTCTCTAGGAGCAAGGTACACTTTCATCATAACCATCATGGAAATTTCCTTCCATGATGAAGTAGGATATACACTAGATGGATGTAAATACAAGCCTTCCTTGATGGTGTAATTGAGGAAAAGGTTTACATTGAATATCCACACGGATTTGAAGTCTAAAACAAAGTGACTCATGTATGTTAGTTGAAAAATACTCTGTATGGACTAAAGCAAGCTCCTAGATCTTGGTATGGAATAATATATAACTTCTTGGTAAGCATGGACTTTACCAAGAGTAAATTTGATCATAACCTTTACCTTAAGGTTATGGATGATGAACCTGGCATACTATTGTTGTATGTGGATGATCTATTTCTAACTAGAAATGAGAAACATATGACATATTGCAAGAAGAATCTATCTAAAGAATTCAATATGAAATATTTTGGATTGATGCATTATTTCATCAGCCTGGAAGTGTGGAAGAGATTAGACGAAATATTTCCAAACCAGGGAAAGTATGCTGTGGAAATATTAAAGAATATTTGTTGATATGTTGGATTTTAAAGTCATGGCCACACCCATGGAAACCAACACAAAGTTGTTGTCTGATGAGAAATCAGAGTTAGTGGATATGACTCAGTATAGATAGATTATTGAGCCTTTGATGTATCTGACAAACACAAGGTCAGATATATGCTTTGTTGTGAAAACCTTGAGTCAGTATCTAGTTAACCATAGATGTGTTCACCTGATAGCTGCAAAGCATGATGAGGTACCTTAAAGGTACAACAGACTTGGGAATTTACTATTGTAGAGATCATGACTTCAGATCATATGGATATATGGATTCAGATTGGGAAGGAAGTGTTGCAGATAGAAATAGCACCTTAGGTGGATGTTATTGTTTTGGATCCACCATGACCTCATGGTTTAGTCCAGTGTTTCTCTCAATACAGCTGAAGCAAAGTACAACTTGCTTTTCTAGTTGGGAAGCCATATGGCTTCAGAAAACTGATGTCAGAACTATTTGACATGGAGTTGGATACCACATTGATTCTTTGTGACAATCGGAGTTGCATAAAGATAAAAAAGAATCCTGTGGGATATGGTACTGAAGGGAGATATAAAAATCCAGTATGTGAGTACCAATGAGCAAGTTGCTAATGTGGTGAACAAGATTCTCTGACAAGCTTGGTGTAGTTCGAAAATACTTTCCTCGCAAGGAGGAACAATTATGATGGTACTACATACTTTCCTCACAAGGAGGAACAGTAATGATTATATGGACCCTTCTCAAAAAGGAGAAACAGGTCAAAGATATGGAAACTTCTCAAAAAGGAGAAATAGGTCGAAGATATAGTCTCTCTTTGAAAAAAAAGGAAGAAAAATTCAAAGATATGGGCTTTATTCATAAAGGAAGAACAAGTCGAAGATATGGACTTTCTTCAGAAAGGAAGAACAAGTCGAAGATATGGACTTTCTTCAGAAAGGAAGAATGTGTCGAAAGTATGGACTTTCTTCAAAAAGGAGGAAGAAGTAGAAGATATGGACTATCCTCAGAAAGGAAGAACATGTCGAGACTATGAACCCTCCTTGAAAAAAGGGGGAGTACGTTGATAATATGGATCCTCCTAGAAAATAGGGAGTGATTATGAGACTAACATCGATGATGGGATGACAATGATGCTCCAACATGGAAGAGGCCAAGTGTGCCTGAATATGACGACAAGATCCGACATTTATTTGTGGATGATAGTATCCTATCTTGAGGATGGCAGGTATAACACTATGTTCATGAGGGTGGTCCTTACTAGCTAAGGATGGACCTACAGATGTTACTCTCATATGGAGAGTACCCAAATTCAGTTGTGGATACTATATAATAACACTCGCTCAGGAGTGGTCCTAACCTGTGTGGTATGGATGCCCTATGATGAGTCCTCACGGACGACAAGACTGACATTTTGTATGTAGTCAATATATGCTCTACAGACAATACTCTTGTATGGAGAGTATGCCTACATTCATATGTAGATTCCATATAATAAAACTCACTTGGAAGTGGTCCTAACATGTGTGGTATGGATGCTCTATCATGAGTCCTCACAGACGTCGTAGTATAACACTCACTTGGGAGTGGTCCTAACCTGTGTGGTATGGATGTTCTACATTGGGCCGACATTTTGAATGCGGTCGAGATCTATTATGCAAAAAATACTCTTACATGGTAGATTATACCTACATGTGAATGTAGACACCATAGTATAACACACACTTGTGAGTAGACCTAACCTATGTGGTATGGATGGTCTACAATGAGTCCTCACGAATGATAGGGTCGGAACTGGGTGCACTCGAGATCTACTTTTAGTTGTAGATGATTCAGTTGATTGATTTCATGGATCATGCTGATGGAGGATTACATTGTCCTTGGAATTATGTCCTAAAGTGATCAGGATTGATCATCTTGCAAATATATCATGTTTACTACTGGTAGAGTGGTAGAGAATGATCAAGTAGAAGTAAAACAACGAAGGGTCCAGTAGATTGAAGTGTGGCTGCAAAGGATCAAGAAGGGTCGAAGTGATGCCGCAAAGGATCAAAAGGATTGAAGTGCTACTGCAAAAAGATCGAAAGGATCGAAGTGCTGCTGCAAAGGATTGAGAAGATCGAAGTTTTGTTGCAAAGGATCGAGAATATCGAAGTGTTGTTGCAAAGGATCGAGAAGATAAAAGTGTTGTTGCAAAGGAACGAGAAGATCGAAGTGGTGCTGCAAAGGATTGAGAATATTGAAGTTCTGTTGCAAAGGATCGAGAAGATCGAAGTGCTGATGCAAAGGATCAAAATATCGAAGTGTTGCTATAAAGGATTAGAAGATCGAAGTACTACTGCAAAGGATTAGAATATCGAAGTGTTGCTACGAAGGATCGAAAGATCGAAGTGTTGCTGCAAAAGGATCAAGTGATCATGGGATGCAGAAGATGAAGAGTAACTATTCCAGTTACTGATTGTGAA
This sequence comes from Pseudotsuga menziesii, assembly GCA_001517045.1. NCBI lineage: Eukaryota > Viridiplantae > Streptophyta > Pinopsida > Pinales > Pinaceae > Pseudotsuga > Pseudotsuga menziesii. Next base: position 92,756 of record LPNX010163955.1, read on the forward strand.
AACTTGTTGTGACGTATAGATGTATAGCCTCAATGATGTTGCAGATATTATCTCTCTAGTCTCCTATAGTCTATGATGATGTTGTCAGTAGAATAACCTCCTCGTTAATGGGGAGTGTTGAATATTGTAACTTCAAAGGATGTTCTAAATGTATTTTACTAATGTAACCCAAGGGAGATGTTATTATTCCTCCGAAGGGGTGTTACTATTGTATTTGGTCATCATTGATTCATGAGGTAAATCCTCCATTGTAAGTAGGGTCAATAGTACCCCAATGAATATAATATAATATTGTATTGAGTCTTCCTAAGTGAATTCGTCCTACATAAGTTAACTGGGGCTGACTTGTTATGTCAAATGTCAAGTGACGAAAAGAGTATAAATAGAGGAGATGTGTTTGTCATTTTAACACACTCACTTGTGAAAAGCACATAGGAGAGAGAGAGAGAGAGAGATCTGCTGGAGGGAGGCGCGCCTATCTGGGTTCTTTTCTTATACATTTTATACATCTTATACAGACGATTTTTTGCTAGGTTTTCTTCCTCGTGAGCGTTTCCTAGGATAAATATTTGTGTTCTTTTGTGTGGTTGTGCTTGTATATATTTCAATGATATTTTGTTTATGGTTATGATGCTATGATGCTAAATGTTATAAGATATGATATAACCATTAAAAACTTAACATACTTCCATATATAGTATTCTATATTCTCCTCCAAACACCGGAATAGTTTCATAGGAAATATCCATCCATAAAGTACCACCTACCCTTTTTTCCCATGATCTTGACAAAAGCATACCAAACTTAGGTGAAATGTCATCAATAGCAACATCCATCATGACACTTTTAATTGGTAACTATGTAAGGCTGAAAACAAGGTCCTTAATGACCCCAAGTCATTTGAATGCCCTTGAATCAAAGGCATATAACCCATGATAAGGTTTAGTAATGCTTAACCCTAGAGCCTCCATGACAGATTTAGGAATAAGATTGTGCAAAGAACCAAAGTATAAAAGACAATTTGTAGAAATTCAAGCCAAAAGTAGATTAATTTTACCCACAACAATTATCAATTGATCATGCAAAATTGCTAACAATGGAGACTGAATATGGAGCTGTATCACAAAATTATATTAACTAAGTGTACAATAGCCAACCCTGTAATAACATAGGTTTCTGAATATATAGAATACATCAAGAGTTCGAATGCATTAGGATGCATCCAAAACTAGCATAAAGCAGGCTTACTCAAAATAGGCAAATCCCCCATAGGTGTAAAAAGTTGATCCCAAATCTGTCATGGAGCTCACGAATTGGCACGGGTGCATGGGCAAGATAAAGAGTAGTGGAATGGCAGCTCATACATTATTTTGCATGGAGAAAAGAGTGGAGGATGAAGAGGACAAAAAACTAGTTCACCTCACCTAGTCTTGCTTTCCTATGTGCCTTAAAACACTGAAAAAGCAGGCAATAAAGCAGAAAAAGCAGAAGGGCACCTAGGAGGCCAGGAATAAAGCAGATTTGATTCCTAAGGCTTTCCCAAGTGCTACATGAGTCAGATATGGAAAGTTTGACCTCTATGGATAGGCAATTAGCAACTTGCACAAGGTGGGACTCATGAACTAGGCAAATAAGACAAAAATAAATGAATTAATGTCTAAGTGGTTAATACTATGGGTTGATTATTCTAAAACCCCCCCTTAAGCCTAAATTTATGAGTAATAAATCAAAAATATAGGGCCTAGCAACAAGGCTTAGTCACCCTTTACATACTGCATGTCCAAATAAACAAGGAAAGAGGCAAAACCAACTTGGGAAAATCCTCCCTTAAACATGGAATGTAAAACAAAATTGTAGAATCTTGTCTCCACTCATGCCTTTATAGAATGATCAAAAATCCCCAGCAGTGATTTGAGATTGCTGAAGGTATTCTCACAAAATGCTTTGGTGAAGATATCAGCTACTTGTTCTGAAGATGAACAGAAGAGTAGGTGAATGGTGCCATCATGCACAAGCTCTCTGATGTAGTGCATGTGAATCTCAATGTGTCTGGTTCTCTGCTTCTGAACTGGATCTTTGCAAATTCGAATGGTACTCTGGTTATCACAGTAGATGGTAGTTGAGTAATCAGGATCGAAACCACATTCTCCAAGTAAACCCTGCAACCATAAACACTGAGTTGCTGCATTGACAACTCCTCTGTACTCAGCTTCTGTAGATGAGAGTGCAATGGCACTCTGTTTCTTGCTTGACCAGATGATTGGCCCTTCTGCAAGCATGAACACATAACCTGAAGTGGACTTTCTGTCTGTGCTATCACCTTCCCAATCACTGTCAATAAATCCAATCAAATCAAGATCATATTTTGCTTTATAGAAGATCCCATGTGTCCTTGTTCCCTGAACAAAGTTAAGGATC
>LPNX010163955.1:97565-165201 GCA_001517045.1 Pseudotsuga menziesii
TAAAAGCTACTGGGACTCAGAGAAATCAGCTCATTTTCAATCTGATGTCCCCTCATCTCATCTATCTTTCCAAAAATATCAGAAAGCTTCTCCCATACTTGATCCGGTGAAGTTAATCCATCGAGATGGAAAAGGAGGTCTCGAGAAATACTGAGACATAGAAGGCCATAGGCCTCATCTCTTCAATTGTGCCATTTTATCTTCTCTGCAGCAGCATTGGGCTCTGATTTTGTAGCCATAGTCACCCTGTAGAGGCCTTTCACTCTCAACAAGATCTCCATCTTTACTTTCCATTCAAAATAGTTGAAGGGATTCAAGATAGTTTTCTGTGAATCCATAGCTTTAGAAAATCTGTCCCGGCTGTCAGTAGAAGGCTCCCAGTCTTGATGTCAAACCTGCAAAACAATTTTTGAAGGAGAGTAACAACCTACAATGGCTCTAATACCATGTATAAATTCAGTCCAGCAGTAGATTAATTTTACCCACAACAATTATCAATTGATCATGCAAAATTGCTAACAATGGAGACTGAATATGGAGCTGTAACACAAAATTATATTAACTGAGTGTACAATAGCCAACCTTGTAATAAAATAGGTTTCTGAATATATATAATACATCAAGAGGTCAAATGCATAAGGAGGCATCCAAAACTAGCATAAAGCAGGCTTACTCAAAATAGGCAAATCCCCCATAGGTGTAAAAAGCTGATCCCAAATCTATCATGGAGCTCACGAATTGGAAATGGTGCATGGGAAAGCTAAAGAGTAGTGGAATGGAAGCTCATACATGCTTTTTCATGGAGAAAAGAGTGGAGGATGAAGAGGACAAAAGACTAGTTCACCTCACCTAGTCTTTCTTTCCTATGTGCCTTAAAACACTGAAAAAGCAGGCAATAAAGCAGAAAAAGCAAAAGGGCGCCTAGGAGGCCAGGAATAAAGTAGATTTGATTCCTAAGGATTTCCCAAGCGCTACATGAGTCATATATGGAAATTTTGACCTCTATGGATAGGCAATTAGCAACTTGCACAAGGTGGGACTCATGAACTAGGCAAATAAGACAAAAATAAATGAATTAATGTCTAAACGGGTAATACTATGGGTTGATTATTCTAACACAATTATGTAGCATATTGTCATGAACTATGAGAGTAATATAAAATGGAGGAGGAAAATCTGACTTATAATCAAAATTTTCAAATTATTTAGGACCAAAAATGATGGCGGGATGCTCATCTTGTAAATTTACATTGTTTGTGGGGACAAAGTTGTAGAAGGATTCAAAAGATTACGAGCAGGTTCCCTATATGAATAGTTTTTCATGAGTTCAATTAATGGAATGGGGATTTTTACCCTACTAATTTTGTGCTCAATATTGAACTTAGAATAAGATTTACCTATCTCCAAGATATGTGTAGGTTTATCTCTATTTTCCTGTTGATTCTGTCTCTTTTCAAGAATAGGTCCTTGTTTTGCAGGAACATTTACGCCTCTCTATGTGTCTTGTGTCACCTATTCAATTATAGTAATGGACATCTCCCCACTGTTTCATGAAAAATCCTCTAAAACATCAATGCCATTTATTGACCCAACTGGAAATTCTCTAAACCATTTTCTAGCTTCTCCATCTAAGTTGTGTACAAACACGCACATCCACACATCCTCATATTCAATGTTTTGGCTATTAGCATAACTATAAGAGGCATTCCAATGTTCTTCATTGAGGTTTCACTATCTCCATTAAACCTTGAAAGATACTTCAGGTAGTCACCACCAAGCAATGCATTAAGGGCTTGTAGCAATACTAAAGGGGCATACCTAACTACAATTATAACTTGCATCCTATTAGGATGAGTTGCTTCCATTATTCAAGAAGATTGAATTATTATAGGGTGAGCGGTATTGTATGCATTGATATATATTGAGAGGGGATAGACTACGTTGAAACTAGTTGAGTCTCAAGAGGTACTGAAAATTTGACTTTAATGGTAAAGGGTAAATACTCGTGTTCTTCTTTTTCCAATACTGCTACCAATGGAGTTGAGAAAATTTTATAAGTTATAGTTTGTGATTCTGAACTAGAAACCTGATGTTTGAGTATACTAATGGACAATAATTGCTTCCAATAAAGAATTACTCCTTCCTCTTCTAAGCTAGGAAGATGAAAATTTGAAAAGACAAAGAAGCTTATCAAGGAGAACCAAAATATGGAGACTTCTGATAACCAAAAACTCTAGTAGAAGTTTATTCAATGAGATCTCTGGCTCTATCAAGAGTAGTTTCAGGATGAAGAAGTTTCAGATTTTGAGGTGGCTATTTTTTAATTTTTCCTTCTTCTTTAGATGAAAAAAATTCTAACTCCGAAATCAAAATAGACGGTATTGGTTTAATTTCCTCCTTTACATTCTGTTTATCTACTGTAGAACTAGAAACTTCCTTCTACTAAGCTCTAGCCTCTCAAATAATTATTTATGGATCAGATCTAGTTGGAATATTGGGTGGATGAGGATTACCCCTAGTTCCCACCCCCTTAGTATCCAAAACTTCATTTTTAAACTAAAGTGAATGATGTAGTCTTTAAATATATGTTTATTATGTTCACCATCAAAATCAAAGCCTATGAAATTAATCCTAGGGAAAATACTTCACTTTCGTCCTCGACAAAGGAGCCAAAATATGTTTTCCCTGTAGTTTGTACCTAGAATACAAAGGTGCAAATCCCAGACATCTTAAACAAATGGAAACTAAAGCTAAAAAGTGGTTCCATTTTGTAAATTATTGAGGGAAAGATAAGGACCAGGGTAATAATATATTAAGCAAATAATCAACAATAAATGATGATATAATGAGCAAATTGTTTCAAATACTGTGTTAACATGAATTCAATAATATAAAAAAAAACTTATTTAAATCCTAATACATGACATCCATAATGCCTCCAAATGTTAGGGAAAAATGTTCATGAAGAAAAATACTTTTTTGGACAAAAATATAGTAAAAGCATACCAACTCATGAGAATTTAGAGATAAATACTTTGTCAGAAACAAATTCATAAGTAGGGTAACCAAACTGATCATATGCATTCACTAAAGTAATGAATAAAGATGGCTCATATTATATATTGCATATCATCCCAAAATACAGTCTTCAAATATGCTTACAAAGGATCAAAATGTTCTTGTTGCATACCCAAAATCATGTCTCCTGATACCTTCCAAAAACCAACCATTTTATTTCTTCTATTACATGCATTTATAATTCTCTTTAAAACCTAAATAGTTTGAGATCCACTTTTAGAGGGATCGAATTGACTCAAAATAGAAAGGAAATATTACATCAAATATTTACATGTTATACTAATTTAAACTATAAAGAGCAAAATTTGCCACCTAAACGTATTTATCATTTATTAATAGATAGATGAGAATGGTGAGTCATTCTAAAAATATTGATCTCAATCCTTTGTTGAGCATTACAGATGGAAGTGAAGTTTGTTGAAATATGATCTATCAGGTGTGCCTAGCTGTATCATCCAATATAGTAAGTCCATCTAGTGCCTAGGATCGTTTTTGCAATCGAGTGTATTTTGCCTCCATTACCTGGACTTTTCCTTTAATTTATATATTTTGTTTAATTAGTTCTTCGTTTTGTATCTAGGAAAGATTCTTTCTTCTCATAACCTCTTTTGCAGTTATTATTAATTCTTGATCACTGGCATTAGTTTCTTCCAAAATTTCCCTCAACCTTATATTTTCCTGCATTATCATTAGATTAATTGAGGTATTCATTTTTAGACTTATAATGTTCCAATGATATTTTAAGAACTTCAATTTATGACACTATCTCCATTGGTGTTTGGTGTGCATGGCTTTCTACATATAAACTTGGGGTAACCTCGACATGCTCTTCCACAATTATAGTTTCCCAGGCTTCAAATAATTGCTCCATCTCTTGTACATTAACATTTTATTTCTAAGCTTCCATATTTTGAGGTTTTGAGCTCATGCCATTTTCAAATTCCTAAACCTTTTGATTACCCTTATCTTTATGATTTCCTTCAACTATTTCTAGAAATATTTTGATACGTTTTTCAATATTTTCTAAAGCTTGTGCCCTTGTATGCTCCATATTCCATATTTTGGGATCCTCTTCCCTTGAAGAATCTTCAATAGTGGTTACCATGTCATTTTTAAATTTAGAATCCAAAATATATTTCATGTTCATCCTTAGTTTATTGTTATGTCTATTTCTTTGTTTCCATTTAGTATTTTGAGGTTTTGAAGAGGAATTAACCAGAAATTATACATTGGAAGAAGGATCTCTAGTCATACCTTTTTTTGTCATATCAATGGGGGTGTTTGGGGAAGATATAATTTCATTTTATGACTCGGGAAGTGCTTCCTCTTGGAAATTCTCTTGAATTGGTTCTAGGACGGGCTCATCCTTTGAATTTGACTCTTTTCCTACTTGTTTTGTTTCATGCCCTACCTTTCTCTTCTGTCCTCTTGAAGTACTCTATCCCTTTTGAATTTTGCATCTGATATGAGGGGATTTCTCCTTATTGACAAAACATTTTGTCTCTTCTGTATTGATTTGAAAATTTAGATTATTTTGGGCTTCAGTATTCTCTGGTTCAAATCCTAAACATAATAGAAAATACTTCCAAGAGAGGTTTTGTTTCGTGAGTTCAGTTAACACCAACAACTTAACTAACCCTTAAAGGAAAATGGACTGGCTTGTGTGACTAGGGGGATTCTTAGCTCTAGTATTCATATTCTAAAGGATATTGAATAGATAATAGGGTAAATTTAATTTAAACTGCACATTTACATGAAGGAGAAATCTCAAGTGATACCTATAAACAGCGGTGAACCTGGCCTCTTCAGTGACATAACATTGTATGATACTCATATCATCTCTCCATTCTTGATTTACATTGGTCAATTTTATACCTTTTCTCCAATCCAAAGATTCATACCCAGGAAACAAATACAATTTTAAATCTACTTCAAAAGGATGCTTCTTAAACCAACAATCCCCTTCGATAGGAAATCACGATGCATGTACAACTAAACCCTTAATCAATTCAAAGCTGAAAGTATGGAAATTGATGGATGAACCCATATAATAATAAGCAAAATACCTAGTAACTTCAATGTTATAACCTCTAATTCTCCTGAAGAAATAATACCAACCTTCATCCATAAAAAAATTTGGTGCATTTGGGAAACTCCTCTGCCCATTGTGTATTAACCGAATCAAATCTACAGAGTTTGCCACTATTTTTCTTCATATTGACAACTGTCAGGAACCTACTATACTAGAATTATTTGGAATGAACTCAAACCTGGAAAAGAATAAATGTCTTGAACTAAAATGGCTAGCAAAATAAAAAAACTAGGGTAAAATTGAATAGTAACCCATAAACATGTTAAATTCATCCTATCAGACTCAGTTATGGAATTGACAGATGGAGAATATTCTTTGACATAAATTATGAGCGAAAAATTCCATTTTAAACCATCGCATGATCACATGACAAGCATCAATCCACTAATTCCCATGATTTGGGATTTCAGCAGTCCCATTATGTATAGCACCTCTCTATTACACTTTTGGAATGTGTCAAGTCACATGTGCTAAGAAATGATTAAAAAACTCCATAAAATGAGTTAGCAAATATGCAGAATCAAATATTTGTAGACTTTAGGAAACATTTAAATAAATATGAGCCACATTTAATTCATTAATGATGAAATGCATAAGATAAAGTAAAACAACTACTAAGTAGGACAAAACATGGTCCAAATACTATGGTTAAATTATAAGGAAGAATTAGACCAACAAGGGAAGAAAATAAAAAGACATGATAATACTAAAGTACAAATCCAATACTAACACCAAATAAAGAGCCTAAGGATAGGCACATGGTTATAGACTAGCACGCCCTTAATAAGGCCATTGTTTAAAAGAATCGGCAACCATTCAGTGAATTCAAGACTTGTTGGACCACTTGTAGGGTGTTCTCTTTTTCACTAAACTGGACTTGAAAAATAGATACCACCAAGTCTAGATGCATGCAACAAACACATGGAAGGCAACATTCAAAACAATGTTTGGCTTGTATGAGTGGCTCATCATGCCCTTTGGGCTGACCAATGCTCTGACCACATTTATGTGCTTGATTAACAATTTTTTTAGGCCACATTTGAGCAGGTTTATGGCTTTCTATTTAGATGAAATATTTGTTTTTATCTATTATTGGGAGGAGCAACTCCAACATGTGTGCATTTTCCTTAATCTTCTTTGTACCCACCATGTTTAGTTCAATGAAAGGAAATATTATATTATCCAACCCTCAGTTGAGTACTTGGGGTTTATTTTGGATCAGGAGGGCATTCATCTTGATCCCGCTAGAGTTCAAGCTTTAACATATTAGTGGTCAGAAACTAACAACACTTTAGAACAAAAGATATTCATGGGGAGTATCAACTTCTACAATAAGTTTTTGCCCAAATTCTCTCACTTGGCATGCCCACTCCACCAATTGTCCAACCAGGCCAAGTTTATTTGGACTATTGTAGTTGAGCATTGATTCCAAAACCTAAAATATTCCTTGTGTTTAGCTCCCATGCTTACATTTTTGGATTTGACCCAACCTTTTAAGATAGAAACTGATGTATCTCATTTGACCATTTGGGTCATGCTTGAACAGGGAATACATCCCATCTCCTATCACGTCTAGATTCATGTGGATGCAAAATTGAACTACAGTACCTACAATAATGAGTTTCATAGTCCAATTCATTCTTTGAAGCAGTGAAGGCATTGTATTTTGGGTAAAGAAAAGGTCTTTCATACAAATCACCACCCCCTCATATTTATCATTTCTCAAAGTAATATGTATGAACAGCATCATCTCAAGTGGGAAACATATATACAATAATTTATCCTTGTGATCAAATATAAGAGAGGTTGTACTGACAAAATTGTTGATTTGTTCATCCAGCCACCTACTCAGGTCCTACAAATTTTAGAACTATGATGTGCTTTCTATGATACCTTGAAAGAGTTGTACACAGAGGATCCTTAGTTTGGTGAAATTTGGTGTTACAGAGAAAACTTCCTATGGCTTGGGGTACCACAATAGACAGGGTAACCACAGAAATCAATCCTTTCCTATATGCAAGAGAAACCAAACATTTAACACTAAAGGATCTCAAAACATACCTTATTTCGGGAAGTTGATGTGATCCCCGTTGAGCTTTCCCACTCTTGCTTGTATTGATAATTTGCTCTCTCAACATTCAACAAACAAGACAAGCATGCTATATAATTGTGTTAGACCTACTCTAGCATATATAATCAATAACATATAAGCATTTAAAAGCATCCATGGATTCAATACTCATTTAAATACACATTATTGGACAGGAAAATATATTTCTATTAATATAAATCAGAGATTACAATAGTGACAACCTCTGTTGGCACGTCTGCGAATTGGAGAAACTGAGTCCTCCACCTGGGCCTCCACCACTTCAATGCTCAATCTCTCGATAGCAATCTCACAAGAAAATGCAAGCTTGGGAAGAACACAAAGTGCTCCAAGGGACAAAGGGATGCAGACTCAAGTATAAGCTCTGGCAACAATGGACTATAGTTTTCTTGCTCTTCGATTCCTCCCCCTTCAATGTATCCAAAGGGTTCCTTATATAGTGCTTAAATGGGGTAATGGAAGGTCAAATCCGAGCGATCTCAAGGAATATGGAAGGCCAAGATACAAGTGACTCGGATCCACATCAAAGAAAACTCCAAAACTATTTGGCCTTTTGCACACATCCTGATGTACACGGGTTTAAGGGTCAAATCTGCATATATACGCGAGAATAGGTTTAAAAGTCACGTATAGAAAATAATGAATGTTTTTAGGGATGATATTGGAAACATCAAAGGTACAAAAATGGTCCATGGGGTCTAAAGAGTCTACATAGGCACAGGGAAGGCCATAAAGGTGTGATCCACCATGTGTGGTAAAATCAGTTGTAACAGATGCCCCCTAATGTGTGAGGTCAGAGGGGTCATACGATGGCCGAAATACATTATAAGTCCATCCTAGAAGTGGAGTGATGAAGAACTAGGTGGAAGAACCAACCATCCAATAGTACAATGCAATGATCAAACTCTGCACATAACTGCAAGTAGATATAGCAGTCCCGGATACATGAGAGTACAATGGCCATGAATAGGCATGATACAAAATATGACATGTGTGGTCGTCACCACATACAATATAGATTGATCAGAATCTCCATGATAAAGATATACAAAGGATCATGATCTCCATGATGGGTGAAGATATACAATGGAATAAGATCTCCATAATGGATGACATACACTGGAATCAAGTCACGAGAGCTGAAATCTCATGAACACTGGCACGATCAAGGAGGTAGCATATATGAAATGCCACCAATATAGAAGGTATTCTACACAATCCACTATGAGTACATGTCCTACTATGTGAATATAGGTGTCGAGGTCAAACATAGTAGTCCATTGTCTGATTACCAGTCATTGATGTATACCTAACAGACGCGAGATCACCCACCGATAATGAAAATGGGAATCAAGGTACTAGAGTGCAAACTAACAAGTGTGAATAAATGTGTTGAGGTCAAACCCTTGAAAGGATCCATCGATTAGGGGACATTGATGTATTCCCAAAACTGTCAATGGCGAGAGAACCTGCCACTAATGACTGCAAGTCTCAAGGCACTAAAAAATGACTCTAGATTCCTATCCCAGAATAAATGATCTGAAGTCAATGGGATGAAATCCGCTGGAATTATGGAATTAATGCATCCCTCATCATCCAACATGAGGTACTCAGCAAGGCTGTATAATGTGGAAGGACTCGATCATAAAGTGCACGAACTAGTATAAGTACCAGGATGGCCGACATGCAAAGTCAAGAGAACTGAGGAATGGCCGACTCAGGTTTCAACTTCCTTTGAACAAAAGCATAAAGGCGAATGGTGACTGAATGTAGGCAGCATAGACTCAATATACAAAACTGGTACATCTCTGCAACATAGGAGGCATCGCCAGAGGCTTCATAGGGATTGGAATCTTAACTAGTCAATGGAAATAAACTCAAAGAAATGAGTATAGCTCCTAAAGTCAAAATATTAACCCAAAAAAAGGATGTGATATACAGTGCTCTATTCGAAGGAGACACGACTCAACTGCTGCCAAAGATAACATCTTTTCTTGTCTGGATTTTTGGTTTTTTGGTTTTTTTTTTGGACTTTTTCAAATATTTTGAAAATCTTGAAAAAGAATAAAAGTGCTTTATAGTTACAGACTAGGAGGATATGAGTGTCAATGGGGAAACAAACTAGTTCCAAGCAGTGAAAAATACCTATGCTCAATGCAAGGACACATGTGTAGGATAACGACACTCGAGGGAAAGTCCCCTCCCTGTAAAAATGGGGAACCAAGCTGCAAAGGATATATAAAATGGCTCTGCGTGGCTAGACATGAGACAAGCTCGGGCGATATAGCTGATAATCAAAGTCAGGGAAGCCGACATAAGGCTCAATGAGGTAGGAAAAACTCATGATAATAAAATTACAACTTGACATAAGGGAGTCCTGGGGACAAAGGCCAGCAAAAAGATCAAGAGGAGTATGAGGCTCTTGCGTAAAGACATGGTGATACTATACAAAGGACTCCCACACCCTAAAGGAAAACATGTCAGCATGGGCACCAAATGCAACAAAGGAGCTAACTAGGGCACCCATGTATGGTTAAGCTCTACCATTCACATCATGTCACTTCTAAAATATCAAGAAGGTTTCGTGACGAGATAGAATGGGTTCGTACCTAAGGTTATAATGAAATGGTCATAAGTTCATGAAAAGTGCACATGGATGTGAAATATAACCTATATTCCAGTTTATACATAATACCTAAAAGTGACATGAACGAGTCAAAATAATGGTCGAAACGGTGCTCAAAAAGAACTCCTACATCATCATATTAGTCCAAAACAGTCCAAAATGGTCAGAAACAGTCCAAAACTATAGAAAGGGGGTAAAAAAAATTTCAAAAAATTTCTATAAATAGTAAAAAATTCAAAAATTACATATCATTTGAAATTTTTACCCATTTGAGCTCAAAAATTCAACTGCAAATTTTGGGAGCTTCATCTGGCGAAATTAGACACCGTTTATTCCAAGTAACTTCTCATGTCCTCCTCTTCCCTTTTCATGCAATTTTTTTCAATTTCCATTGTAAAATTTTATTTTTAGGAGGGGTCTAAATTGGTCGTTTCAGCCCACGTGGAAATCAGGGCTTTTTCCACGTATAGGGCTAGCTATATGCGGAAAAACCTCCCAAACCCGCGTACATACACAATTGTTTTGTAAACAGTCGCGTATGCAGATGCGCACATGGTTTTTTAAGGTATATATTGATCAAAAACTATTTTTAATGTGCAGGATGGTTCTAGAATGGAGGGAGAGGAAACATGGAGATGTAGAAGAGGTTTTTCGGGGTGATTTGATGGCTCAACAAGCTCTACGTACATGTGGGCTATACAAGTTTTGGTGTCTTGGAGCCTAAGGGCCAAACCAAGACTCCTACAGATGCTAGTATACTATTGGGATCCAGACTCAAAGTCCTTTCATATCGACAGGATGTCCCTCACTATAGAGGTGGAGGACATATATTTCATTACAAGATTGTCCCGACGAGAAGAGGTGGTGAACCTACGCTCTTGCGGGCCCGGAGGTGGCCTCACCATTGATAAGTACATTGCAGTGTACTATTTTTTAGACACAAAAAAGGTTGGGAGTCCAATCCCGACAAACTCCAACCAGGTGCTAGGACTAAAGGCCATATTATTGGCACTCAGTAGGATAGCTGGTCTAGAATCACTCCACCAGGCCTCGTGACCATTGATGTTCTATGCAGTGGAGTGCATGAGACCTATAGTGTATGACTGGAGCACTGCGTTGTTGAGTAACATGAAGCAGTAGCTCAATGACTGCAAGATGGGTAGGGTATGAAACTTCGGTTTCGACAGTATACTGAGCACGTTCTTCTTTGAGCGTGTTTTAAGGCTAAGCCCTAGAGTTGACATTCCTCCTCACGGGGTTCGAGATACAGCGCAATGACGTTGGGAAGATGCTATGCACAAACTAGGCAAAGGTAGGGTGTCTAACCCCTACCTAGCTGACTTCTTTCCATGGTGGTGGTGGCAGATTGTTGCCATTGATGATTATCCCTATGCGGGGATAGATTTCCAAGGAGATCCCGACATGCCCCTACCATCAGGAGCAGTATACGGTGATATTGGTAACGAATCCCAAACCCTCTTTTTAAAGTTTTTGAATTATTTTTTTTTGTGTTTTTTGATATATAGACTCAAAAGACATGTTTTGGTGTGATGACACATAGTGACAATCTGTCATATATATATGCAAATGTTGGACCACGGTGGCCTGATGGCTTCCCTCGTCATAGATGGAGGGGAAGAGGAGATGATATCATGGGTGTAAATGCAGAGCGGACGCTCCAAGGCATCCACACAAACTTTGTACGATTGACACATCGGGTACCCATGGCGCAAGTTGAGGACTTGCCTGAGGCCATGCAGCGTCAGGTGGTTGGTGTACCATAAGCATGGGTTTGGTTATTCCAATGACTAGCTAGAGCTATGGTGTGCTATCATGATCAGAACCCCCCTCATCCTCCATAGGCTTAGAGACCTGAGAGTGATTCATTTTTGTACTACCATGTATTATATTTTGGTGGCTCGGAAGCCCCATTTTTGTATTATGACACTTATGTATTATGACGTCACATTTGGGATGTTTAATGAAATTTTTTCATGATGATCGATTTTATTTATTTACATGTGTGTAAAAATGTATGTTTGTGATGTGCTTATGGTCTATGAAACAAATTCCAATCTAACACATAGTTAGCATATGAGTCAGCAACTTGATTAAAAATTCTTGGAGCATGTATGTATGTTATGTTGTCAAATTATCATTCTAACAATCTCACATGTAAGAATCTTCGTAATAACATCGGATCCCTAATATGATACAAGCCATTAAGTTGTGACATTACTAACTGTGAATCAAGACGTACCTCAAGAGAGAGAACACCATGTGAAATGAAATCCTATAATAGGTTGATAACAACACTATATTCAGCAACATTGTTTGAAGAAGGCCGTAAACATACGCCTCCTGAAGACAATACCTGACTCGTAGGAGTACAAATCACCCAAGAAGTAGAGGCTGAGTGTTGAGTGTGGCGGTTAGCACCATCAGCAAATCCTATGTAAGCGGAAGACTCCATTGACATCTTCCATAAGAAATGGAAGTTAATCAACAAACCCAATCACCATAAGAAAACCTAACTATGCAAAAAACTGTAAAATAATATACAATAATCAGCCCTGGCTCAAGATCATGCATAGTATTTTTTAAGATAGAGCCCATTTCTAGGCTCCACCAAGGTTGTCCCTTCATAATCCACCAGCTCATAAGCACCCTTCTCTAACACACGTTTGACCACGTAAGGACCATGCCACATGGGATTAAACTTCCTTGCCCCCAAGGGTTCTTTAGCTTGATCCCACAAAAGGACCAGATCTCCTTCACTAAACCTCCTTGGATGCGCATACTTATCATACTGGACCTTAACGCGACACTTATTTACTTCTAAAACCACTAAGGCATCTCAGCACTGCTCATCAAGCTGCTCTAAGTGGACCAAACGTTCCTCCAATACGGAAGTGTCTAGTAAAAGCTCTATGGCTAGCTTCAATGAAGGGATTTCGCATTCAACCAGCAAGATAGACTCCACTCCATGTACAAGATGGTATGGATAAAAACCGGTGGCAGTCTTAACCACAGTCCTATAGGCCCACAAAGCAGGATATAACATAATATGCCAATTCTTTTTTATTTATGTGATGGTTCGTTGGAGAATGGACTTAAGTGATTTGTTCACTGCTTCAACCTATCCATTCACCTGAGGGTAATAAGAAGAGGAGTACTCCTGCTTATACCATAGCTTTGAGGCCAACTATTCCATCATTCGATTCTGAAAGTGCCTACCATGGTCAGTGACAAGCTCTTTCGGAATACTAAACCGAGTAATAATTTGGTTGAATACGAAATGCACGACTATCTCACCGTTGGATTTTATCATGGGCATAGACTCAGCCCATTTCATGAAATAATCAACAGCCACTATAATATGATGATGCCCCCCAACCGAAGCTGGGTTTCAATACATGAAGTCAAGCCCCCACTTGGTGAAGGGACTGATGGTGATAATCAGATGTAACGAGGTAGGATGTGAGCGCATATTACGGTGCAAACACCTGGCAAGGGTGAAACTTCTTGACCGCATTAACACAATCTTTAAAGATCAACGGCCAAAAATATCTCGCTCTCAATATTTTTTGGGCTGTAGAAAGCCTAGATAAATGACCACCAAATGCCCCTCCATGGCAATCATTCAGCACAACCTCAGCCTCTTCATGGGTTAAACAATGACGTAAAATTGAATCTACCCCACAGCGGTACAAAGTGTTATCCACTATAAGGTAGTTCTTAGATATGTGATGTAATCATCATCGCTCATCCCATTACAGGTGAGTAGGGACCTTCAATGTTTGTTAATATATGATGATATCCCCATACCATGGATCCAAAGTTGAGATAAGGAAAATATGCTCATCTACAAACTTATCCTCATAAACCTCCTCCTCCTCCTCACTTGGGAAATAAGAAATGAGCTCCACAAAAATTAACGATTTCTTCGATTTCGCTGAAACAAACTCGAGATCGAATTCTTGCAAATTAACAATCCATTTATTATACTTTTCCCTGATCATCCTTCTAGTGAGGATGAATAGAAATGGATTGACATGAGCTACCACCAAGGTCTAGCAAAGGAGAATGTAGTGTCTCAATTTTTGAACCACATGAACGGTGGTGAAGGAAAGTTTCTCCACATGGGAATAATGGATTTCCACGTCTATAAGGTCCCGATTCAAATAATATATGACATGCTCATGGAGCTCCTCATCCTCCTGAACCAAAACCATACCAATCGTCTCCATGGACGTGGCCACATAAATAAAAAATTCATGGCTATAGTCGGGTGGACTAAGCATGGGGGTCGATGCTAAGGATTGCTTAAGAGCATCAAAGGACTCCTGGGCTTGCTCATCCTAGCAAAAGGTAGTGTCCTTCTTTAAAAGACGCATAAATTCTTTAGTCAAATTGGCAAAGTTAAACACAAATCTTCGTAAGAAATTTTCCATGCCTTGCAAACATTGAAGATGTCTAATATTTTGCAGGGGAGACAATTGAAGTATTGCCTCAACCTTTAAGGGATCGAATCTCATACCCTCCTTGGAAACAATGAATCCTAGAAAGCGACTAGACTTCACGCAAAAGATGCACTTATGTGGATTTAACCTAACTAGGTAGTGGCAGCATCATTTTAATACTAATCTCAAATGGTAGGAATGACGCACTCTCAGCCGAGAATGAGCAGCAAGGTTATCCAAAAATACTTCAATAATCAATTTGAGGTCGTGAAAAATCAAGTTCATAGCCCGCTGAAATGTGGCTCCGTCGTTTTTAAGACCTAAAGGCATCCTCCGATATGCAAACATACCCCAAGGACAAATAAATGCAGTTTTGTGTTGATCCCTGGGTTTGATCTGAATCTGATTATATTCGAAAAAGCCGTCCATAAAGGAAAATACCTCACTTCCCACACACTCATCCAAAATTTGATCAATAAATGGTGTGGGAAAATTATCCTTCGGACAAGTACGATTTAAATCACAGAAATCAGTGCATATACGGATCGTTCCCTGTTTCTTATCAACTAGAATGGGGTTTGAAACCCACTCCATCAAGGGAATGGGATAGATAAAACTGGATTTTAACAGCTTTTCTATCTTATTAGCCTTAATCACGGGTGCTTTTCTAGGATTCACCGCACGCAAACTTTGTCGAACAAGCTTCACATTCAGATAGGTCTTAATTTCATATTTGACAATACGAGGGTCGATACTTGGCATTTCCTCGTATGACCAAGCAAAGATGTCATGAAACTCTTTAAACAGCTCGGTATACTCTTGAATCTCACCATGGGAAAATTCTGCCCCAATATAGACATTCTCAATCTTTCTAGGATCACAAGAGATTTTGATAGGAATAGTAGGTGATATATTCGCCATGTTCCCATAATCCATCTAACTGGGAGAGCTTAATGAAACCACAGGGCTACTAATATTCTTGCTAAGAATCTCCCTAAAGTCCTCATGCTCCAAATGGTCAAGCTCAGGAAGAAAATAAGATCTATGATGTAACTCTTCCCAAGGTGGCTCAACCCCAGACATGGCCTCAATAATAGCTTCATCTGATGGAAAAACACTATCAAGGCAATCATGTGCATGAGAGGACTCAACTTCCCATGCAGGAAGCACATATGGGTCCTCCTCCTTCCACAAAGAGGAAGGACTACGCTCTACAACATAATCAAGATTCGCTTGATATGCTATCATTGCTGCAGGAAACGACACGTCTGTTTCGATAGGTCCATTCAAAGGACTCGGTGTAGGAAGAATCCAATGATCTTCCATATGGGTAGTGTGAAAAGACACTGAATTCAATGAAGATGAAGCCCCATCGAAAATAGATCCAATCATAAGGACGAGTGCAAGACAACTAAATGTCCCCATAAGGGATGGATACATACCTACACCCACACTCCCAGTTGTCAGCTAAGAATGGTCGATAATCAGGATAGAAGCTCCCAACAATGCACTAACACTCATATTTTTGAATGATGTTTGATCAATCGTAACAATATTCCCATTAAATGGAAAGCATACAACTTGAAATAGAGAAGAGGCTACGGCTTGCATACTATACAACCAATTCCGACCCAGTAAAATATTGTAATCAAGGGGTGCATCAACCACCTCGACCTCAATCGTAATGGTATTCCCTCCCAAACGGACCTTAAGAGAAGGAATAATTCCATGCGGCCGAAACAATATACCATCAAAGGCAGTCAACATGGTAGCAGATTTAGAAAACTTAGGAGAACCCAAACCCTTCCAACATGACAAAGACATCACAGAAGCAGTAGTGCCTTCGTCAATCACAGTGCATTTGATGGTCATGTTAAGACATTCTACATGAATCAAGAGAGACACGTAGTAAGGCAAGCGAGGCTATAGTCCCATGGTTTCAAATTTGATGATGGAAGAAGAGTTATCATCATTCACCCTAAGAGCAGAAATCAAAGCTTTCTTTTGCGAAGGAAAACTCTAAAGAACTTCAAATGTAGACATCGCACAAGGAGTTTGGCCCAAATCCTTGACAACAGAATAGTTCTGGGCAGCTCGGGCATTAGGATTGTGCCCCAAATGCTTTAGGACTCCCTTAGGACTACAAGGTGTGATCTCAATTTTATCCATAGGGTTTTCAATATGCAAAGGGCTCTCGGTAGGAGGAGGTTCCTTCTTTAGGTCTGGTTGTGACGAACCATAGTATTTTACACGAGTCACAACCTTAGTAGCATGCACCATGTTGATGCACCCATGACCAGTACTGTTTTTCAGCGAATTTTGATCTCCACCCAATGCAGAATGAGGATCATGGGTCCTCGAGTTCATATTTTGATTATGGGGTAAAGGATTGGTCAGCACAGCTAGGCCCTGTGCTATGAACCTCAAGGCATCTTCTATACGAGGGAAAAAGTGAGTGAGGTGGTCATCCTTACACAATTTTCAAGGAAACTTAACCTTATGTTTATACTGCTTGTCCCCCTGGAATTGCAGTTGTTATTGTCATTAAAATTGGCATTTCCATTCTTGTTCCCACCCTTATGATTGTTTTTACCCTTTTTCTTATTCCTTTCGAGCTGCTGGTTGCCCTTCTGGTCCGACGATTGCACGAAAAGTACACTCATCATTTGGGTGGGTTGAGATGAAGTCATGGCTTATCCCAGAGTGGATTGATTGATAGACAATTGACTCACTTGTTTCACAACCGAATCCGCAGGTTTGGTACTTGTACAACCCACAATGCCATCGACATGTGGTCTAGGATTGATCTTGGGATCAAAACTAGAACACGGAGTGTTAGGTATGATATCATATAACAGTCTGGATTGAGGATAAATAAAATCCAATTCCTGTGCCCTAAAAATTTCCTGTTCCTCGTTCTAAACTTCGGATGTAGAAACATCCTTCATGATGTAAGGTAGCAACAATTTAAGGAACCACTCAAGGATAAACTATGGCGGTATGAAAGCTTTAATCCACCTCTTCCATCTACGCCACTCTTGGATATGGTTTGAGATAAGTGTGGCTTTGTCCTGCTGAAATGTCAACAAGAGTTCTGTACCAACGTCATAATGCACTAGTAGCTGGAAGTGATTGAGGAAAGTCATAGCAAGGTTATCGAACAAAACGAATGCCCCCCTTGGTAACTCTATGTACTATTTCACTGTAGGCGCTATGAGGGTGCGTTGAAATATCCTTAAATGGATCGAGTCATCGTGTAAGGAATCGAAAGAGCACCAAAGGTGAAAGGTAGTGACATGTTCACTAGGATCTTCTCCTAGTTTTCCCTCGAATTTGGGAATGTCCGAGGGAATCTTGGTAGGGACAGTCGACCAACCCAGGTCGTGAGATACCGGATCATTCATTAGTCTCGATAAGTTAGGTAAATTTAACGTTGTGAAGAAAGGGATCCTAGATTGAGCTGGTCTATGCCACGCTCCTTGATATTTTTGGTTCATATAATGTTGAATACTGTAAATACCATGGCCTTGGCCATAATATCCTCCTCCCGTTTGACCTGTGTAGGGCTGCATGGAAGCATTATGATGTGGTGTACCTTGACTATGCAGTGCTACAAAGCCATAATTAGAGGAGTAAGTGGGTTTTTGGTATCCATACACACAAGGTTGATAGCTCTATCCATAATGCAGTGCATAAGATTGTCCATGAGAAGCTCCATAAGATGTCCCATGGGATATCCCATGAGAAGCTCCATAATTAGGGATATGGGGAACTCCTTGCAATGGATCGTAAGACAATCTAGAAGCAGGAATATGACCTCCTGAGACAACAGGATATACTTGACTCTGAGATACTACTATGCGAGCAGTCGCAGTATGAACATGACTAGTAACAGCATTTCGACCTGAAGGACCATGTGAATGCCGGGGAGGAAGGGTTGTCAAAAATGCATTCAAAGGAGTAGGAATTGAGGACAAAGGGACATGTGAAGGGATGTAAGTGGTATTCCCTATGGTCACTCGTCTTGGTTCTGATATCCGCATATGACTACTAACATTAGGTCTAGGATGGGCATGTGAGGTAGCTTCCACCGTCGGGATGGAAGGTGCAATCTGACTAGTGTTCCCAAATATCTCCACATGGAAAGGAATAAGAGTGCCCCTAGGCGTAGTGCTAGGTTCAATTTCTGACTCAGCATGATGTGTTGGTTCATGTGCAGGGATATCAGGCATACCATAACTAACATGACTAGTTCTTATGGGTTCATGGTGAGTCTCGTCGCCTGGAAACCAATACCGGTGACCTGTGAATGAGGGATCATAACCGAAATGTGAAGGTATGTCTGGTGAAGGATCATATACAAGAGTAGGATCTTCCTCCCCAACCTCTTGAGGTGGAGAAGACATCTCAGGAATCTCGTTCTCGCGATCTCCCATCGTGTGTGAATCAATGTGAGAAGTATTCTGCCTGGACTGTCTGTTTCTCTCTCCCAAAGGAGGAGGAGACGTAGAAGGCAGAAGTCCTGCTAAATGATGAGAATGGTGAAGTTCCACACCTGAATCCACAATGACTCAAAAAATTAAAAAAGACTCTTTCTAACTACCCAAACCCTAGGCAAACTAGAGTGCACATAGCATACACCTATACAATGTAAATCCAAATCACAAGCAAACAAGGGTAGGATATGTGAGATTTTGAATGAAGAAGGTATGTATCACCCAAGAGAGGCTTAAGACTCCCATACACAACAAGTAGAGGTTTGTAACCAATTATAGTGGCCCTCAGCTTCAACGCATATAGCGACTGTGCTATACCACCCCTACCTGGCCAGGACACCTGCAGAATAACCTCTACAAAGTACCCCCTCGATAACCTAGGTAAGGTAACTAAGGTCACCTCAATATAATCAATGCTCAGGAAGACAGTCATAGTCAGGATTGACTGTATGGGCAGGGTAGCAAAGCCCGAAATGCTCGAAAGAGCCCCCGAATATGAATACAATCCTGGAAATATCTCCAGTGCTACTCAATTATGACCAGGGGTCATCCCAATCATTAACCGCTCAAACTGCCTCGTGCTTATCTCCCTTGTAAGAGGAGGATCCTGAGAAACACTAATTGTACCAAGGAATTTCACACTCTCACCTGGACAGACACATACATGTTTCATTTAGTGGTCTTGGAGAATTTACTCACAATGAACTATTCCAAGACCCTAAAACCTAATCTTGTTGGTGCACCCTATAAAAGAAAAAAGTGTAATTCATTTTATTATGCATTGATTTTAATTGGCTT
Source organism: Pseudotsuga menziesii (assembly GCA_001517045.1). NCBI lineage: Eukaryota > Viridiplantae > Streptophyta > Pinopsida > Pinales > Pinaceae > Pseudotsuga > Pseudotsuga menziesii. The sequence goes on from LPNX010163955.1 coordinate 117,229, forward strand.
ATTACTCAAAAGGGAAAATGATTGTGCAACTAATGGTGTTATGACGTAACAAGAAGTAAAATGCACACCTAACAATCAATGCAAATGAACTGTGTCAAATGAAAAATGGGGTATGCTACTACGTGAAATGCAAAATTTTCCTTCAAATGAAAAATGCAATCATTCCTATATGAAAATCTGACTAATACTTCTCCAAGCAAACCTAGTGCAAGTACCATGTAAAATGCAAAATGCAATGATGCATAGCTCACATTTTTGTATTTTTTGAATTAAAATGAGATAATAAAGCAAAAGAATGACTCTACCACCCCCTAAATTTTCAAGAACTATCAAAAAGCACCCGCGCAAAGCACTAAGGTAAAAGAGACCTAATGCACTAATCCCAAAACAAAAAATAGAAAATGCAATGACAAGAACATTCTTAAAAATTCACCCTAAAAAGCGTCTCTGGTCAGAAACAAAGGTGTATACAGAATCTAGAAGCATCCAAGGAGACTCAGCAATCATCAACACTCACCCAACAACACTTAATCTTCCCCTAAAAGGAAAAACTCAGGGCATATGTGAATGTGTGCAAAAAACCCACGTATATATGCGGAAATCCCAGTAAAACCCGCATGTACACGCGACTATGAAGAAAAAACTTGTGTACATGAAGAAAAAGAGATAAAAAAGAAGGTAAACAGACAAGTTGAGACAAAATTTACTCCTATCAGACACTACCAGGAAAACATGCACCCAGACCCGACTCAAAAATAGAGAAATTAGATCAATTCAAGAACATTGAATGCCGATTAAAAAACCCCAAAGGAAATGACTAGGAACTCCCTAGTATGGTCGCCAATTCTTTTACGGAGAAAACTTCCTACAGCTTGGGGTACCACAACAGACAGGGTAACCACAGAAATCAATCATTTCCTATGTGCAAGAGAAACCAAACATCTAACACTAAAGGATCTCGAAACATACCTTATTCTAGACGGTTGATGTAGATCCCCGTTGAGCTTTTCCACTCTCGCTTGTATTGATAATTTTCTCTCTCAACATTCAGCAAACAATACAAGCATGCTATATAATTGTGCTAGACCTACTCTAGCATATATAATCAAATACAATATAAGAATTTAAAAGCATCCATGGATTCAATACTCATTTAAATACACATTATTGGACAGGAAAAGATATTTCTATTAATATAAATCATATATTACAATAGTGACAATCTATGTCGGCACGTCTGCAAATCGGAGAAACTCAGTCCTCCACCTGGGCCTCCACCACTTCAATCCTCCATCTCTCGATAGCAAGATCACAAGAAAAGGAAAGCTTGGGAAGAACACAAAGTGCTCCAAGGGACAAGGGGATGCAGACTCAAGTATAAGCTCTGGCAACAATGGACTACCGTTTTCTTGCTCTTCAATTCCTCCCCCCTGAATGTATCCAAAGGGTTCCTTATATAGTGCTTCAATGAGGTAATGGAAGGTCAAATCCAAGTGATCTCAAGGCATATGGAAGGCCAAGAGACAAGTGACTCAGATCCACATCAAGGAAAACTCCAAAACTATTTGGCCTTTTGAACACATCCCGATGTACGTGGGTTTAAGGGTCAAATCCGCGTATATAGGCGAGAATAGGTTTAAAAGTCACGTATAGGAAATAATGCATGTTTTTAGGGATGATCTTGGAAACATTAAAGGTACAAAAATGGTCCATGGGGTCTGAAGATTCTGTAGAGGGACAGGGAAGGCCATAAAGGTGTGATCCACCATGTGTGGTAAAATCAACTGTAACATTTGGGTTTCCTTACATGAACCCAAACTGGTGAGACAAACACCTTTATTGGATTACACTATCTTCAAAGGTTGGTTCTATAAGATCAACTATTTATGTGTCCCTCAACCTAAGGATTTCCTAGTCTTAATTCACAAAGATCACACCTCAGTGTGTGGTGGGAATTTTGGGACCACCAAAACCATTTAGAACCTACAATGCCACTTATATTAGTGTACAATGTAAAAGTAAGTGGAACACTTTATTCATGCTTTCCCCTTCTACAACCAAAGAAATCATTCCAATTTCAAGCATGACCTCTACCAACCTCTCTTCATTCCTTCCAGACCTTGGGATTCCAATTCCATGGATTTTCTAAGAGGGATACCTACCATTTTTCGCAAGAATGATTCCATTTGGGTGGTCATCTATAGGTTTTCAAAGATGGCCATTTTTATCCTATGCCATAAGACCACATATGCGGCTCAAACTATTGAACTATTTTTTCAACACATATGGACACCTTTTGGCCTTCCCATTAGTATCATTTCCAATAGAGATTCCCATTTTCTTAGTACTTTTTGGTGCACAATGCAGTCTCTCCTTGACTACTAGATTTTCTTTCCACCGCCTTAAATCCCCAATCCAATGGAAAGAATAAAGTACTGAACCACACCTTGGTTCATTCTCTCCACATTTACTTTGACAAGAACCACCAGTGGGATTCCTATTTGCATATTATCCAACAAAGCTACAATCACACCATTCATTCCTATAATGGCCTCTCTCCCTTCTAGATTTGTTTAGTTTATCAACCATTAGGTCCATCTATAATGCCTCCCACTCTCGCCTCTCTTGGTTATGAATATCAAAAACTAGAACAACAATCAACCGAACATTTTATCTAGACCTTGGCCCACAAGAAAACTCAAGTCTCAGTTGCTCTCAAATTTTCCCAAGACCATGCCAAGCAACATCATTATAGGAATCCTACACCTTTGTTATTTTATCCCGAGGATTGTGTTTGGATCTAGTTAACAAGTGATGCTTCAGAGGACAACATCATAAGCTCCATCCGCTCCATTATGGTCCTTACATAATTTTAGAGCAAAATGGTATGAATTCATATTGGTTGGATCTTCCCTCTCAACTAGGAATCCATGATGTAATCAATGTGAATGATCTAAAACTGTTTGAACCCACTCTCCTTAAGGAACTAGTCATTGGTCATCATCCAACGAACAACATTCCCAATTTTCATCCACCATTGGACAAAGGCACCATCTTGGATACTCGAACAAGAACTACTAGGAATAAAAAAAATATCTTCTATGTTTTAGGCCACAAGAGCCACCCACCAACACATTCCAAATGTATCTCCTGTTATGCCTTGCAGCACCACTTCCCTTAGCTAATGGCAGAAGTCAGAATTCTTTTGAAACTAAATAGGGAGGAATTGGGACAACATGAAGGGTGCTCTCTCCATCTACATTTATTGTGTGAACATAAAGTGTTGTAACCAATTTAATTAGTTATATAGGTTAAAGTAAGCCTTGTTCTTCGATAAGAGACTTCAATGGGAATTATTCATTGAGGATCATAGAGGCCTTGTAATCCCCAATTAACAAAGGACAACTGAGATTTAATATTTAGTAGATATTATATCAGTAGATTTGTTAAGCACATAGTTTCGAAGGTTGTGATTGAATATCAATTTGATAATCCTTGCATTTCTTTGATTAACTTTAATTTGGAACATGGATTAACCTTAATTGGGTGGTTTCATTAGTAACTAGGAGAAACCACAACTCACAATTGAATCGCTTAGATGGAGGGTCAATCGTTGCATGTTAACTGTAAAAAAAGTCATCGTGGAGGTTAATTCCATCATTGATACCTATAGACATTCTCATTTGCATTTCATGCAAATGTTCTAGTCTATAAAAGGATCACCTATCTCAACAATAAAATTGATGGTGTTTTTGTCTAAGATTCTCATTGTTCAGTGTGTTATTTTATCTTGTTGTTTGATTGCTTGATTAGTTTTCGATCTGTACGTAGATCAAGAACCTTCCTATGCATTCTATGAAACGAAAATTACCTTTGGCATTTTAGTACAAGGAAAAGTATACTTTTGTCAAGCAATAATAAATTTGAAATTTCCATTTCCCTATGGTTTCACCTACTCACAATAGTGTTTCCATGTAAATATCACGTTCCATCGTTATTGTTGCTTACTTGTTTTTATTTTTCTAACATCTGATATCATAGTTGAGTTCTTTGAAAACTCATTAGCTTAAAGTTTTTTGCGAGTTGAAGCTACAACCATGAAAGGAGGTGTAACCAAGTTAGAGATTGAGAAGTTCAATGGAAATAATTTCTCCCAATAAAATATGAAGGTGGAGAATTTGTTGGTTCAAAATCACCAAGCCACTTTTCATTTTGAAGAACTATACCAAACAACCTTCATTCTCAATTCATCTATGCTAATTTAATATTTTCAATATGGTGAACATCAAGCCTCACATCCATAAGTGTGCAATTCTTGCAGTACTCTTTCTTGTTGTGTAAATCCTTTTCCTAGTTGAGATATGATTTATGGTTGTGGATTCTGATTAGTCGCATCATGCCAAATGAAATTCTTCCCGAAGCAATCGATCAAGTGGCAGCTCATTTCAAGCATGAATTGAGTGATTTTGGTTTACTTAGTAATAATAATGCAAAACTAAATTGATTACAATATTGCATATGTAACCGGTCTATATCTTTATTATAAATATAATCACATTTGATGGAATTGTATGATTTTGGACTAACTTGTAGAAATTCATGATGTAGATCTATCTACAAAGATATTTCTCACAAACATGCACAAGAAAAATAAAGAGAGGAATAATGAGACTGAACACAAGAGAAGTGAAAATGATGGAGAAATATTCCATGTATTATTGATCAACATATTGTACATAAATAATACATCCTTGAGAGGAAAAATTGAGTTTATAAGGAGACAACTCATGCTAGCTCATAAAGCAGGATTACTAAAAATGATAAACCCCAATAGGTGACTAAAGCAGTTTCAAAATCAAACCAAGACCTCATGAATTTCCTAAAGAATGAGTGAGTGATGATGAGTGATGGAAAATATTACTAATCATGGAATGGAGAGAAAATCATGGAGGATGGGTTGGACAAAAAAGATATTAGTTTCCAAGTTAACTAGATTTACCATATCCACTAAAAATAAGGAAAAGCAGTCTAAAGGAAGAAAAATATAGGAAGGATAGTTTCTAATATGGGAAGTCCAATTAGTTGGAAAAATATTATCCATAGTTAGTATAAGGTGCTCCTGTGGTAAATATGGCAAGTATTGACCAAGTGGTGCAAGTGGAGGCTAGCTACCTAGTCTAGAATATATGAAATTAACCAAAAATGATTAATTAATGATATCCTAAGTATGTAGTGGGTTTCAAAATATTCTAACATTCCCACTTAAGTATGACTTTATGATGGAGTATCTGAAAAATATCATAAATATATGTGTATCTATATGGGGCACAATAACAAGGCTATGGTCACCCTTTACAATTTATCTTGTCCAAAAACCTAAGGAAAGAGGAAAAACCACATGGGGAAAATCCTCCCTCAAAAAGGACATGGAATTGAAATGAACAACATGTCTTCACTTTATCTTTTTATTTACCTGAATGAGATGACTAAACTGCTACTTGCTGAATAATTTTATGAAGAAGTTGTGAAATCCATGATCATGCGTTAGAGTATCAATGTAGAATCTGCAAAAAACTAGTGTAGAGTCTCCTTGTATCCCATCATATGATAATGGAGGAGCATTATCTAAATGATTCTTGCTTCCAACATACTCTGATATGAAAACATAATCATTAAAGGAAAATAGATCTGTGCATACTGCTTCCCTAAGAGTAAGAAATTGAATACAATCAATTCCTTATATAGCTGCAAAATGGTGAACTAGACCATGAATCTTCCTTTCAAATTGATGTAGCACCTTCCCAATTCTAAAATGAGGCTTAAAAGACTCTAAAATATCAGATATATTATCATGTGGATCAGAAAATACCAAAGGTATAGTGTCTCCATGAGTATACATGGCTATAGTAGGAAAAGGATGCACAACTGGGTAAAATTGATGGATGAGTAAATCTAAATAAACACATTGTGAGATCCTTATTAGTTTGCAACAAAGTTGGAAGAGAATTTCGAGAGCCACAACCAAGGGAAAATAATACGTTGAATAATCAATTTAATAGAATACATTTGAGTCCAAAATCCTTATAGATAAAAACAAAGGTAAATTCCATTTCCATTGGAAGCAAATGCAACAACCTGAGGTCTCCAATCTTCTAGTGGTTAAAGGAATCCTACAGCAGGAATGTAGTATGATCATCATCAAATGCCCACTCGACACTCAAATGAATAATATGGAACATATAATTGAGGTTGTGAGTTAAGTTATGGAAATGGGTAAGAACATTGATACTAATTAAGAATCTTTAACATGTCTTGCAGTTAATATCAGGACACCACTAACAACACCATTACCACAAGCCTTTAGTATTGTTCTTGTATGTTTCAAAACGATGCATCGCTCCATCATGATAGAGAAAATCCATCAACTACCTATCTCAACACCAAAAAATGAAGAATGGGAATATGGTTTCACACCAAGTTTTGGGTGAATGGACAACCTAAGTGGATTATTACATATATTAATCTTAAAATTAAGAGAAACACGCTCTATCATATTCTCCTATTAGAAGCAGGGCTCTCTCCCATTGAAATCATGGCTATAATTAGATATCTAATGTACAAGCATAAATTAAACAATATAGGGGACGACCAACTTCCTAAAATTGTTCTTAACTCTAGCCAATACCACCTTCACCTCAAGCGGGGTTGGATTAAAGATGCCATGGCCTGGTTAAATTATTGGAGGATTGATGAAACTACCACTCTGCAAAATATAGATAACATTAAAAACAATATTACTTCTACATTCAAAGAGAAAAGTTGGTGTAAGGAAGATGTAGAGGTTAAGAGAAACCACAATATTATAAAGAGACCATTAACCCTATTATTGAGGGTCAAAATTATCTTTCTATCTTAACGAGCTCAAAGAAAACTAACATTTCCAAGATTATAATGAACTCTTGTGAGCTTCATAGTGAGACTCGGTGTTGGACAATCCCTAAAATGCTTTGGGATGACAGGATTTTCCATCTATGCAAGTCTATGAGCGTTGAAAATGAAAATCATTCTCTTAGAATGCCCTACTTTCACCCACATTATATCTTAGTTCCAAAATATTTTATCCAGCTGCTGATCTTTCTAACCTTCTAACTCCTTAAAACTATAGCAATCTAGGGACACTCATATGTAAGTTTTTTTAGCAGAAGAATAGTATTTTAAGGAAAATGAATTAATCTTTCACTTGTCTTTTCTCTCAAGATCAAGTAGACCAAATTTGGTCTCAGTGGATGTTAAAAACCATCATCATCAACACCATTATATATATATATACCAAAAAATAAAAAATATAAAGAAAAATAAAAATGCAAATTTTAGAAAAAGGAAAAAATTAAAACAATTGAAAAAGAAATAAAAAATGTTTGAAATATATATAAACAAATTAAAAAGCAATTGAAAAAGAATTTTAAAATGTTTGAAAATATATAAAAACAATTTAAAACCAAATTTAAAAATTTTGAAATAAAATTAAGCACCCACACCCTTCTCCCCTACTTCCCTCCCCTCTCCTCTCCCACTTGCCTCCCTCCACCCCCTCTTATCCCTATCACCCTCCCTTCCCCCTCTCCCTGGTATTTTCCCTCATTCCTCCATCTCTCCCTCCCCCCTCTTTCCCCGCTCCCACCCTCTCACTCCTCCATATCCCCCTCCCCCTCCCCCCTCTTGCCCTGCTCCCACCCTCTCCACACATTGGGGAAATAAAATTAAACACCCACACCATTCCCCCCTACATCCCTCCCCTCTCCTCTCCCACTCGCCTCCCTCCTCCCACACTTTGGGGAGATGGAGGAGTGAAGGAAACTCCTAGGGAGAGGGGGAAGGGAGGTTGAAAGGGCGAAGAGGGGGCAGGGAGGTATGCGAGGGGAGGAGTGGGGAAGGGGGGAGGGAGCTTGTGGAGAGGGGGAAGGGAAATGATGAGTAGAGGGTGCAGGAGGGATAGGGGATGCATTGAGCATGGAGGTCTGAGGGTACAACAGGTGAGGGTGGGTGTAATTTTTAAACTTTGTTTAATTTAAAAAAAAATGTTTAATGGTTAATCTTTTTAAGATTTTTTATTTTATTTTGTTTAATGGTTTATTTATTTATTTTTTTAATGTTTTTTTAATTTCTTAGTGTTTTTAGAATAGCTTTTATTTGCTTTAATTTTGTTCTAATTTTAAAAAAAAATGTGACTTTTTAATTATATATATATAAACTAGTGTTTTTTTAATATTTATATTTTTTTCTTTTTAAATTTCAAAATCATTTATAACAAACTTTGGACATTTTTTATATTTTTTTAATGTGTTTTCTTTTCTTTTTTCCTTTTTTTTTAAATTTATATTTTTTAATAAAAATTGGAAATGCATTTAAATTAAAAAAGTTGTGCGCAACCATCTATATAAAAAAATACCATAACATAGCTTTTTCTAGAGCTTTGGACATGTATCCTAATGCATATTATTCTATGTTCTTACAAAATTTCCCAATGGGCTTCCCATCATTATCCATATTCTAAGTGGAGTATATCTAAACATATAGTTTACACAAAAACTTGCAGAAAAACATTAAATACAAACATTGAAAAAGGAAACGAGGTTCTATTTACGCTTTCCTGATGGACCATAAGTCGGTTGATCTACAAAAAATTCTTTCATTGTACAAAAATTTCCATAAGGTGACTCTTGGCAGTGACTACACTGGTTCATCTTCTTTCATTGCACAAACATTTCCATAAGGTGACTCTTGGCAATGACTATACTGGTTCATCTTGACCATATTCTTCACCCCTTCCTTTAAATCATCTATTGTTTCCACAAGTTCTCAAAGGTCTTCAATGAGAGAATCCAAGCAACAGATATGTAGGGAGCTATGCTTGACCACATATGAGACAAAAATATTTTCTTGTAATCCCCTGCTAGTTGTTTCATATACAGTCCTAAGGTTTTTCTTAAAACCAATCATGCTTTCCTTGAAAAAAGCATAAATCGCTTCCCAATTCACCATTTTCACCACTGCATGCTTTGATTGATTACCTTTCGACTATTCCCTACTCTCCAAGGACCCGCCATGCACCATTGTTCCAATGTTTCCAAAAGCTAGAGACTCGAAAGAACTAGATAGTTCATCCTCCCCCATCACTAAACGTTCTTTCTCACCGTATTCTTCACACTGCATAGAATGCTCTGCCTCACTGTAATCCTCCCACTTGAAATGATTTTTCTTATCCATGCTTCCCCTTTTTAAAAATATCAAAATATCCAACCTAGATCCATTAAACACAAGCATGCAATACTACCATAAGGACATGGAAGAGGCAATGAAGTAAATGTCCAAGTCCTGCATATCTACCCTTTCGAACATTGAAAATACAAACTCATCATGCGAAGAGTCGTGTGTTCCTTAAAAAGGGGAAAACAATAAAGGTTGGAGTGGGGGATGGGTATTCCCCCCATACTCATAACTTCTTTCGAACATAAATTATTTGAAAAATAAAAAACAAAACATCCCTTGCTTCGCTATGGTACATATTTGCTAACCATTGTATTGTTGTCATAGACCACCCTACCCTAGTTGTTCCTAGCACTTTTGTTGGCTAGTTTATCAACAATTCCATTATTTTTTGTTTTCACATGATAAAAATCAATTAAACGGGGCTTGACAGAAGAGAGATGTGGTCATAAATCCTTCGGCAGCATGAATATCTTGCATAGTACTCTTGAATCATTTTCTGAATCACTTTCCTAGAATCTCCAAAGCCCATCAAGTGAGGGATTTTAAGGGACAAGACAATTTCAAATGCCATGAAAAAGAGCTAACCATTCAGCTTCATTGTTTGTTTTTGTGCCAAGTCCCCAAGCATAAGAATTTACTTATTTCCTTCTGGATCGAAAACTATCCTTTCCACACCTGTCGCCCATGTTTTATTTTGTTTTTCAAATTAATCTTTTTTTTTTTTTTAGATAAAATTATTATTTTCAATTAAAATATTATTTTTAAAGTTATTTAAAAGAAAAATAAAATTTAATATCATGTTTACACCATTCATGGTTTCGAAATGAATGCAATTGTAACCTGACAAAAGAAAGGGGTGCCACAGTAGCTCCACTTTTCAATTCAGGTGTTATAGCTGATTTTACCACACATGGTGAATCACACTTTTATGGCCTTCCCTGTCCCTATGCAGACTCCTTAGACCCCATGGACTATTTTTGTTCCTTTGATGTTTCCCAGATCATCCCTAAAAACATTCTTAAATTTCCATACATGACTTTTAAACCCTTTATCGCGTATATACGTGGGTTTGACCTCTAAAACCGTGTATATCGGGATGTGTGCAAAAGGCCAAATTCTTTTCGAGTTTTCCTTGATGTGGATCCGACTCACTTGTCTCCTGGCCTTCCATATACCTTGAGATCACTCGGATTCAACCTTTCATTACCCCATTGAATAGCTATATAAGGAACCCTTTGGATACATTAAAGGCATATGAGGAATTGAGAGCAAGAAAAATATAGTCCATTGTTGCCGAAACTTGTGCTTGAGTCTGCATCCCCTTTGTCCCTTGGAGCACTTTTGTGTTCTTCCCAAGCTTTCCTTTTGCTTGTGAGCTTGCTATCGAGAGATGGAGGATTGAAGTGGTGGAGGCCCAAGTGGGGGACTCGGTTTCTCCGATTTGCAGATGTGCCGACAGAGGTTTTATTCATTGTAATCTCTGATTTTATATTAATAGAAATATATTTTCCTATCCAATAATGTGTGTTTGAATGAATATTTTATCCATGGATGATTTCAAGTGCTTATATGTTATTGATTATATATGCTAGAGTAGAGCTACCACAATTATATATAGCATGCTTGTCTTGTTTATTGAATGTTGAGGAAGCAATTTATCAATTCAAGCCGAAGTTGTAAAGCTCAACGGGGATCTACATCAACCGTCCAGAATAAGGTATGAATCGATATCCTTTAGTGTTAGTTGTTTGATTTCTCTTGCATATAGGAAAGGATTGATTTCTGGAGTTAAGCGGTCTATTGTGGTCCCCGAGCCATAGGAATTTCTCTCCATAATATAATTGGTTACTTCCCTGGGGAGTTCCTAGTAGTTGTCCTTTGGGGGTTTTTATCCGCATTCAATGTTCTTGAATTGCTCTTATTTCTCTATTTCTGTGTCGGGTATGGGGGCATGTTTTCCTGGTAGTATCTGATTGGTGTGAAGTTTGTCTTAGCTTGTCTATTTTCCTTTATTTTTGTACATTTCTCTTCATGTACTCAAGTTTTTAACTCATGGTCGCGTATACATGCGGATTTGACTGCTATATCCGTGTACATACGTGGGTTTACTGCAAACATTCACGTATGCCCTTAGTTATTCCTTCTAGAGGAATATTGATTATTGCTGGGTGAATTTTGATGATTGTTGAGTCTCCTTTGATACTGCTAGAGTCTATATACACCTTTATTTCTGACCAGAGACATTTTTTTAGGGTGAATTTCTTTTTTAAGAATGTTCTTGTCATTACATTTTCGAATTTTTTTTGGGGAATACTGCATTAGACTTCTTTTACCTTAGTAATTTGTGTGAGTGATGTTTGATTGTGCTTTCCAAGTCTGGGGGTAGTAGAATCATTCTTTTGCTTTAGTATCTCATTTTTATTCAAAAAATCCAAAAGTATTTGCTTCTTTGCATCATTATGCATTGCACTTTTCATTTCGCATGGTACTTGCACTAGATTTCCTTAGAGTATTAGTCAAGATTTCATATAGGAATGATTGCATTTGTCATTTGAAGAAAAATTTTGCATTTCACGTAGTAGCATGCCCTATTTTTCATTCGACACAATGCATTTGCATTGATTGTTAGGTGTGCATTTTACTTCATGTTGCATCATAACACCATTGGTTGCACGACCATCTACCTCTTTTGAGTAATAAGGCCAAAAAAATCAACGCTTAATTAAAATGGATTACACTATTTTCTTTGATAGGGTACACCAACAAGATTAGGTTTTAGGGTCTTGGAATAGTTCATTGTGAGTAAATTATCCAAGACCACTAAACAACAACATGTATATGTCTGTCCAAGTGAGAGTGTGAAATTCTTTGATATAATTAGTGTTTCTCAAGATCCTCCTCTCAAAAGGGAGTTAAGCACGAGGCAGTGTGAGCAGTTATTGATTGGGATGACCCCTAGTCATAACTAAGTAGCATCGGATATATTTACAGGATTATATTCGTATCTAGGGGCTCTTTCGAGAGTTTTGGGCCTTGCTATCCTTCCCATACAATCAATCCCACCTGCAACTGTCCGCCTGAGCATTGATTATATTGAGGTGACCTTAGTTTCCTTACCTAGGATATCGAGGGGGTACTTTGTAGGGGTTATTCTACAGGTGTCCCAGCTAGGTTGGGGTCGGACAGCACAGTCGCTTTACGTGTTGAAGCTGAGGGCCACAATAATTGGTTATGAACCTCTGCTTATTGTGTATGGGAGTCTCAAGCCTCTCCTAGGCGAGACATACCTGCTTCATTCGAGAGCTCACTTATCCTACCCTTGATTGCTTGTGTTTGGATTTAGATTTTATTAGTGTATGCTCTGTGCACGTTAGCTTGCCTAGGGTTTGCGTAATTAGTGAGTCTTTTTCATTTTTTGAGTCATTGTCGATTCAGGTGCAGTTCCTTGCCGTTCTCGTTGTTTAGCAGGAATTCCGCCTTCTACATCTCCTCCTCCTTTGGGAGAGAGAAACACATGGTCTAGGTATACCACCTCGCACATTGATTCACACACGATGGGAGATCATGAAGATGGTATTCCTGAGTTGTCTTCTCCACCTCAAGTGGAGGATGGAGAGTTTACTCCTACATTTGATCCTTCACCTGATATGCTTGCACATTCTGGGTTTGATCCTTCACATGAAATACCTGCTCACTCTAGCTATGATCCCTCATTCACGAGTCAGCGGTATTGGATTTCGGGCGAAGAGACTCTTCATGAACCCGCAAGCACTAGCTATGGTAGTTATGGTATGTCTAGTATCCCTACACATGATCCGGCATTTCATGTTGAGTTGGATTTTGAACTTAACACTATGCCTGGGGGAGCATGAGTCACATTGCACCTTCCATCCCAGTGGTGGAAGCTACATCACATATTCCTCCTAGACCTAGTGTTAGTAATCCTATTAGGATACCAGAACCTCGATGAGTGACTATAGGGAACACCAGGTACATAATTTCACATGTCCCTTCATCCTCTATTCCTTGTTATTTGAATGCTATTCCTTCCCCTCATTCACGTGGTCCTTTGGGCTGGAACATTGCTACGAGTCATATCCGTACTGTTGCTAATCTCATAGTTGTGTCTCAAAGTCAAATACCTCCTGTTGTTTCAGGAGGTCGTATTCCTACTTCTGGAGGTCATGTTAGAGCATATATTCCTACTTATAGAGTGTCTCATGGGACATCTCATGGGATGTCTTATGGACCTTATTATGGGATGAAGTATGGATAGGGTTATTCACCTTATGGGTACGGGTATCAACAACCCACTTACGCTTCGAATTATGGATTCATAGACCCACATAGTCAAGGTACACCACATTATGGTGCTTCCATGCCACCCTAAATGGGTCAAACGGAAGGAGGGCACTATGGCCAAGGCCATGGTGGTTACAGTAATCAGGCTTATGTGAACCAAAATTATTAGGGAGGGGGGCATTGACCTGCTCATCCTAGGCTCCCTTTCCTCGCAATGCTAAATATTCCTGACTTGTTGAGACTGACGAACGATCCCATATCTCATGACCTGGCTTGGCCGGCTATCCCTAATAAGCTTCCCTCGGACATTCCCAAATTCGAGGGAAAACTAAGAGAAGATCCAAGTGAACATGTTACTATATTTCACCTATGGTGCTCTTCAAATTCTTTACACAAAGATTCGGTCCATTTAAGGCTGTTTCAACGCACCCTTACAAGGCTTGCCCCGAAATGGTATATAAAGTTACCTAGGGGGCATTTGCATTGTTCAATGACCTATCTATGACTTTTCTCAACCACTTCCAGCTACCAGTGCGTTATGAAGTTGGTACAAAACTCTTGTCGACATTTCAACAGGATAAAGCTACACATATCTCAGACCATATCCAAGAGTGGCATAGACGGAAGAGATTGATTAAAGCCTTCATACCACTGGAGTTTCTCCTCAAATAGTTCCTTAAATCATGACTGCCTTATATAGTGAAGGATGTTTCTACATCCAGAGTTCCAAATGAGGAACAAGCCATTTTTAGGGCACAGGAATTAGACTTGATTTATGCTCAATCTGGTTTGTTATATGAGATCATTCCTAATGTTCCGCGTTCTAGTTTCGACCCTAAGGTTAAACGTGGACCACATGCCGATGGCATTGTTGGTTGTACGAGTTCCAAACCTATAGATTCAGTTGTGAAACAGGTCATTCAATTATCTATCAACCAATCTGCCTCAGGACAAGCTACGGCTTCATCTCAACCCACCCAAACGACGAGTGTACTTTCGATACAATCGTCGGACCAGAAGGGTGACCAACAACCCGAAAGGAATAAAAAGAAGGGTAAAAACAATTGTAAGGGTGGGAATAGGAATGAAAATGCCAAGTCTAATGACAAGAATGCCTGAAATGTTGGGGGGGACAAGCAGCCTAAACGTAAGGTTAAGTTTCCTTGCAATTTGTGTAAGGATGACCACCTCACTCACTTGTGCCCTCAGATTGATGAAGCCTCGAGATTCATAGCACAGGGCCCAACTGTGCTAACCAACCCTTTACCTCATAATCAAAACATGAACTTGAGGACCCATGATCAGTCTGGTGGTGATCAAGATCCGCTGAAGACTAGTGGTCATGGTTGCATCAACATGGTCCGTGCTACTAAGGTTGTGACTCATGCAAAGGACTATGGTTCATCACAACCCAACCTTGGAAAGGAACCCGATCCGCCTGGGAGTCCTTTGCGTATTGAAAAACCTGTGGATAAACTTGAAGTTGCACCTTGAATTCCTAAGGAAGTCCTTAAGCATTTGGGGCACAATCCTAATGCCCTAGATGCCCAAGACTATTATGTTGTCGAGGATTTGGGCCACACTCCTTGTGCGATGTATGCACTTGAAGTACTTCAGAGTTGTCCTTCGCAAAGGAAGGCTTTTCTTTCTACCCTAGGTGTGAACGATGATAATTCTTCCTCTGTGATCAAATTTGAAACAACGGGACTTCAGCCTCACTTGCCTTACTATGTGTCTCTCTTGATTCACATAGAATGTCTTAACATGACCGTCAAACACACTGTGATTGATGAAGGCACTGCTTCTTCCGTGATGTCTTTGGCATGCTGGAAGGGTTTGTGTTCCCCTGAGTTGTCTAAATCTGGTACCATGTTGATTGCTTTCGATGGAATATCGTTTCAACCACACGGAATTCTTCCTTCTCTTAAGGTCCATTTGGGGGGGAAGACCGTTGTGATAGAGGTCGAGGTGGTTGATGCATCCCTTGACTACAATTTGTTGCTTGGTAGGAATTGGATATACAGTATGCAAGCCGTAGCTTCTTCTGTATTTCAAGTTGTATGCTTTTCATTTAATGGGAAGATAGTTACGATTGATCAAACGTCATTCAAGAATCCACTGGTTACCGCATATTCGGGATTTTCCATCCCGATTGTAGAGCACTCTCAGCCGGCAACTGGGAGTGTGGGTGTTGGCATGTATCCATTCCTTATGGGAAGCTTTAATTGTCCTGCACCTGTCCTTATGATAGGGTCTAGTCCCAGTGAGGCTTCATCATTGGTAAGATCGGTGTCTTTTCGCACAAAATATATGAAAGATCCTTGGATTATTTTTACACTGAGTCCTTCGAATGAGCCCATCGAGACGGAAATGCCATTTCCTGTAACTATGATAGCTTATTAAGCTAATATTCCGTGTGTTGCAGAGCATAGTCCTTCCTCTTCGCAGACAGAGGAGGAGGACCCGTATGTACTACCTGCATGAGCGGTTCAGTCTTCTCACACACAGGACTGCCTTAATAAGGTTTTTCCTTCTAACAAGGCTATTATTGAGGCTATGTCTGGGTTTGAGCCACCTTGGGAAGAGTTGCATTATAGATCTTATTTTCTTCCCATGCTTGATCGTTTGGAGTGTTAAGACTATAGGGATATTCTTAGTGAGAGAGTTGGTAGTCCCACAGTTCCGTTAAGCTCTCCTGGTCCGATGGCTGATGGAAACATGGTGAATATATCTCCTACCATCCCTATCAATATCTCTCATGATCCTGGAAAGATTGAGAATGTCTATACTGGGGTAGAATGCTCCCATGCTGAGATTCAAGAGTACACCTAGTTGTTTAAAGAATTTTGTGATATCTTTGCTTGGTCTTACAATGAAATTCTAGGTATCAACCATCGCATTGTTGAACATGAGATTAAAACTTACCCCAATGATAAGCCTATTCAACAACGCTTGCGTGCGGTGAATCCTAGGAAAGCACCCACGATTAAGGCTGAGATAGAAAAGTTTTTAAATGTCGATTTTATCTATCCTGTTCCCTTGACAGAGTGCGTTTCAAACCCCGTTCCGGTTGAAAAGAAGCAGGGAACGATTCACATATGTACTGATTTTCATCATTTGAATCATGCCTATCCTAAGGACAATTTCCCCACACCGTTTATTGATCAAATTTTGGATGAGTGTGCAGGAAGCAAGGTATTTTCCTTTATGGATAGCTTTTCCAGATACAATCAGATACAAATTAAACCTAAGGACCAGCATAAGACTGCCTTTATTTGTCCTTGGGGAACCTTTGCATATCGAAAGATGCCTTTTGGCCTCAAAAATGCTGGAGCCACTTTTTAGCAGGCTATGAACTTGATCTTCCATGATCTCAAATCGATTATTGAAGTCTTTTTGGATGACTTTGCTGCTCATTCTCGCATGAGAATGTGTCATTCCTACCATTTGAGATTAGTGTTTGAAATGTGCCACCATTATTTGGTCAGGTTAAATCCTCACAAGTGCATCTTTTGCGTGAATTCTGACCACTTATTAAGATTCATTGTCTCCAAAGAGGGTATAAGAGTCAACCCTTTAAAGGTTGAGGTAATACTTCAATTGTCTCCCCCGAAAAACATTAGACATCTTCAATGTTTGCAAGGCATGGCAAAATTCTTACGGAGATTCGTCATAAATTTTTCCAATTTGACTAGAGGCTTTATGCATCTTTTGAAGAAGCACACTACCTTTTTCTAGGATGAGTGATCCCAGGAGTCCTTTGATGCACTTAAACGAGCCTTAGCATCAGCCCCGGTGATCAATCCACCGAATTATAGCTGTGAATTTCTACTTTATGTGGCCACATTCATGGAGACGATTGGTATGGTTTTGGTTCAAGAGGATGAGGAGCTCCAAGAGCATGTCATATATTATCTGAGCTGAAACCTCATTGATGCAGAGATCCATTATTCCCATGTGGAGAAGCTTTCCTTAGCTGTCATTCATGCGGTTCAAAGATTGAGACACTATATTCTCCTTCACCAGACCTTGGTGGTTTCCCATGTCAATCCATTTCAGTTCGTCCTCACTAGAAGGATGATATGGGGAAAGTATAATAAGTGGATTTTCATCCTACAAGAATTCGATCTCGAGTTTGTTTCATAAAAATCAAAGAAATCGTTGATTTTTGCAGAGCTTATATCTGATTTCTCGAGTGAGGAGGAGGAGGCTTGTGAAGATACATTTGTTGATGATCACATCTTCTTGATCTTAACTTTGGATCCATGGTATGGATACATTATCATATATTTACAAACATTGAAGGTCCCTACTCACCTCTCACAGGATGAACGACAACGATTACGTCACATATCCAATAATTACCACATAGTGGATAACACATTGTACCGCCATGGGGTATATTCTATTTTACGTCGTTGTGTAACTCATGAGGAGGATGAGCTTGTGATGAATGATTTCCACAGAGGAGCGTGTGGTGGTCATTTATCTGGGCATTCTACAGCCCAAAAAATCTTGAGAGCAGATTATTTCTGGTCATCAATCTTTAAAGATTGTGTCAATGCGGTCAAGAAGTGCCACCCTTTCCAAGTGTTCACATGTAATATGTGCTCACGTCCTGCCTTGTTACATCCCATTATCACCGTCAGTCCCTTCACTAAGTGGGGGCTTGATTTCATGGAATGCAACCTAGCTTCAGCTAGGGGGCATCATCATATTATCGTGGTTGTTGACTACTTCATGAAATGGGCTGAGGCTATGCCTACAGTTAAATCTGATGATGAGACAGCCACACACTTCATATTCAACTAGATTATTACTCGGTTCGGTATTTCGAAAGAGCTTGTCACTGACCATGGTAGGCACTTTCAGAATCGCATGATGGAAGAGTTGGCCTCAAAGTTGGGGTATAAGCAAGAGCATTCTTCTTCTTATTACCCTCAAGCAAATGGACAAGTTGAAGCAGTGAATAAATCACTCAAGTTTGTTCTCCAACGAATCGTCGCACAAAGCAAGACTAATTGGCATATTATGTTATATCCTACTTTATGGGATTATAAGACTGCGGTTAAGACTGCCACCGGTTTTCCTCCACATCAGCTTGTACATGGAGTGGAGTCTGTATTGTCAGTTGAGTGTGAAATCCCTTCTTTGAAGCTGGCCATAGAGATCTTACCAGACACTTCTCCATTAGAGGAACGTTTGGTCCATTTAGAGCAGCGCCGAGATGCTTTAGTGGCTCTAGAAGTGAATAAGCGCCGCGCTAAGGTCCAGTATGATAAATTTGTTCGTCCAAGGAGGTTTAGTGAAGGAGATTCAGTCCTTTTGTGGGATCAAGCTAAAGAACCCTTGGGGGAAGAAAAATTCAACCCCATGTGGCATGGTCCTTATGTGGTTAAACGTGTGTTAGAGAAGGGCACTTATGAGCTAATAGATTATGAGGGGATGGCCTTGGTGAAGCCTAGAAATGGTCTCTATCTTAAAAAATACTATGCATAACTTTCAGCCAGGGATGACTATTGTATATTATTGTATAACATTTTGCATGGTTAGGTCTTTCTTATGATCATCGGGTTTGTTGATTAGCTTATGTTTCTTATGGCAGATTTCAATGGAGTCTTCCATCTATATAGGATTCGTGGATGGTGCAAGCTATCACACTCAACACTCAACCTCTGCTTCTTGGGTGATTTATACTCCTATGGGTTAGGTATTGTCTTCAAGAGGCATATGTTTACGGCCCTCTTCAAACAATGTTGCTGAATATAGTGTCATTATTGAGCTTCTATGGGATGCCATTTCACATGGTGTTCTATCTCTTGAGGTATGGCTTGATTTGGAGTTAGTAGTGTCACAGCTTAATGTCTTGTATCATGTTAGAGATCCAACATTATTACAGATATTCTTACATGTGAGATTGTTAGAACAGCGATTTGACAACATAACATACATACATGTTCCAAGAATTAATAATCAAGTTGTTGAATCATATGCTAACTACGTGTTAGATTGACATTTGTTTCATAAACAATAAGCTCATCACAAACATACATTTTTACGCATGTAAATAAATAAACCGATCATCATAAAAAAAAAATCATTAAAAAATCCAAAATGTGATAATACATAGTGTCATAATACAAAAATGGGGCTCTCGAACCACCAAAATATAAATACATAGTAGTACAAAATGTATCACTCCCAGGTATCTAATCCTGGGGAGGAGGAGGGGGGTTCTAATCATGGAATGTCACCATGGCTCTAGCTAGCCATCTAAATAACCGCATCCATGCTCGTGGCACACCCACCACCTGATGCTGCATGGCCTCAAGTAGGTCCTCGACCTGTGCCATGGGTACCCTATGTTTTAGCTGCACGAAGTTGGTATGAATGCTTTGGAGCATCTGCTCTACATCCACACCTGTAATGTCATCTCCTCTTCCCCTCCGCCTATGACGAGGGAAGCCTTCAGGCCACCATGGTCTTACATCTGCATGCATATGATAGGATGTCACTATGTGTTGTTACGCAAAAACATGTCTTTTTGATTCCATATATCAAAAAACACAAAAAAATTAAATAACTCAAAAATATAAAAAAGAGGGTTGGGATTCATTACCAATGTCACCGTATGCCGATCCCGGTGGTAATGGCATGTCGAGGTCTCCCCGAAAATCTATCCCCACATAGGGGTAATCATCGATGGAAACTATCTGTTGTCGCCACCATGGAAAGAAACCAGCTGGATAGGGGTTGGACACCCTGCCTCCACCCAGTCTGTGCATCACATCTTCCCAACATCGTTGGGCCGGATCTCGAACCGCATGATAAGGAACATCAACTCTAGGGCTCAATCCTGGAACACGCTTAAAGAAAAATGTGCTCAGTATGCTACTGAAACCGAAGTTTTGTACTCAACCCATCTTGCACTCACTGAGATGGTGTTTCATGTTTCCTAGTAGTGCAGTGCTCCAATCGTACACCATGGGTCTCATGCACTCCACTACATAGAACATCAGAGGTCGCGAGGCCTGGTGGAGTGAAGCTAGCCTTGCTATCTTGCCCAGTGTCAGCAGAATGGCCTTTAGGCCTAGCACCTGTATGGATTTAGTTGGGATCTGACTCCCAAACTTCTCCATGTCCGGATAACAATACATGACTATGTACTCATCTATGGTGAGGCCACCTCCGGGCCCGCAAGATCATAGGTTCACCACTTCCCCCCGTCGGGAAAGTCCAATAATAAAGTATATGTCCTCCACTTCTATGGTGAGGGACATCCCATCAATCTGGAAAGACTCTGAGTCAAGATCCTAGTAGTCTACTAGCATCTGCAGCATTCTTGGTTTGGCTCTTAAGCCACCAAGACACCAAAACTTGTAGAGCCCGCAAGCACGAAGAGCTTGTTGTGCCATTAGATCACCACGTATTGCTTCTTCTACATCCCCGTGCTCATGTTCTCTCCATTCTAGAACCATCCTGCACATTGAATTCAATTTTGAGTCATTAGAACACTTAAAAAACCTTAAACATGGCCTCATACACGAATTCTTGCTAAGCAGCTGCATATGTACGCTACTTTGAGGGCTTTTTCTGCGTATATCCAACCCTATTCACAGAAAAATACTCAATTTTCATGTGGGCTGTCGTGCGTACTTTAGAATGGCCTAGAATCGTGATTTGACCATGGAAAATTGTAAAATTTGCATGAAAATGAAAGAGCAGGGCATGGGTAATTACCTAGAAAAAACGGTAGTGGATTCCGCCTAATTAAGAGCGAAGTATTTAACATGTTCTTGGCCTACAAGGCCCTTGTTGGAAAACAATCTGGTCATCAAATTATTAAGTTAAGATATGACAATGGAGGAGAATATGTTAACAACAAGTTCACTATTTTTTTCACTAAACAAGGAATCCAACAACAGCACAATGTTCCATATACACCACAACAAAATGGTGTAGCTGAACAGAAGAACCGCACTTTAAAAGAAGTGGCTAATTGTATGATCCAATCTAAGGGACTAAGTCTTCAATATTGGGCTGAGGCCATAAATTGTGCAAATTACATAGTTAATCACACAACCACTAAAGTTTTACAAGGTATAACACCGAAAGAAGCATGGAGTAAAATTAAACCAGATGTAAGTCACTTTCGTGTGTTTGGTTGTGAAGCATGGGCTCACAATCCGGATGAAAAATGGAAAGCATTGCAGCCTAAAAGTGAAAAGTGCATATTTTTTGGTTATTCTGAAGATGTAAAAGGCTATAGAATTCTTCAGCCCCATTCACATGATATAGTCATTAGAAGAGATGTTAAATTTGATGAAAATCTCTTGGCCTGTGAGCCTAACTTTGTGGGTGTGCCATCTTTGGCCTGTGAGCCTGATTTGGTGATTGTGCCTTCTTCTTATTCTTCCAAATTCCTTGATAGGTTTAAAAATCTAGTTTCTAATGATGACAGTAAGGATGAAAATCCACCTCCACCTGCTCATGTTCCTCCAATTGCACCAGCCCCAATACTTCCTCGATGGGTCCGTTCAACACGTGAAGCAGCTGGTGATCTTGCCAATGATCCTAGAGATCAGCGTCGAACACGTTCTCAGTTTTAGCTAGCCTCTTCTCTTTTGGCTCAAGTTTCTAAGAATCATGATCCAGAAACTTTTGCAGAAGCTTCAGGAAATCCAGATTGGGATGCAGCTATGGATGAAGAATATCATTCCTTAATGGTGAACAATATTTGGGATCTTATTCCTCTTCCAAAAGGAAGAAAACTTGTTGGATGTAAATGGGTCTACAGAACTAAGTATGCATCAGATGGAAGTGTTGAAAGACTTAAGGAAAGGTTAGTTTCCAAAGGTTTTTCTCAAGTTGAAGGGATTGACTACAATGAAACCTTTACCCCTGTAGCAAAAATGAAATTCGTCCGCCTTGTTGGAGTAGGGTCCCGCAGCTATAGAAGAATCTGCCAGTTTAGCAGATAGACAGTTTTGGCGGAGAGGAGATAAGGTAGAGCTATGACACCGTAGCATGTTTCTAGCTGCAGAGCAGAGCTGGAAACCATGACTTTTAGGATAGAGAATTCAAGGAAGATGACAGTACCTGAGTGGCCGAGAAGAGAGAGCTCACCCACTGCATTGAAGGCAGCGACGAAGATAGGAGGGCTCAGCTACCCTCATAAAGGAAAAGGAGCAACGAGGCCAAGGTATTGAAGACGAAGGACAGAAGCATGGAAGTGGTGCACAGTACCCATGGTCAGCGCCGGGAAGCATGGAAGACTGCAGAGAGCTGTGGTGTGATGAAAAGCGGCTACCTCAAGTATAGATATGCCGACTGTCACTAGTTAGGGTTTTGGGTTACTGTTGGGACAGTCCCACAGTGTTGTAATGGCGAGACCTTCGGGCCACCTATAAAGGGATGTATTTTGTATTGTAAAAGGGTTGGTTGGTTCGTTCAGTTGTTAGTTGTTTTTGTATATTATTAGACAGTTGTAGAAGCCGAGCTCTGGTTCTGTTATTAACGGTAGTTGGCTCATTGAGCATGCATGTAATGATCCGCAAGGATCGACAGAGAGGGAAGAGTATATTGTAAGAGGTGAAATATAGAGTAGAGAAGAGATCTAAGAGAGAAGGGCTCCAAGTTGTGTGCGGAGTTACCCAGAAGATCTCGAGCTGCATATGCGGTGCAGCAGAACTGTGTTTACCTTCCCCTGAGCTATAATAGAAACACAGTTCTGTGGACATAACTTCCATCCTGGGGGTGAACCATGTTAAAATTTTGTGTTATGTGATTGATTTATGTGTTGTGTTTATTTGTTGCATCTATCAGTTATTACATGGGCCTTGTTTACAGTTTAATGTATGTATGCGTTATTAAGTTTACAGCACTATAGAAGATAAATACAAGTTGAAGTCCATAAGTATTTTGTGCAAGAGTTTATCTACATTTCATCCTAGATAGTTAAGAGTCGTAGAGTTAAGCAACCTTGTATATTGAATCCCGTAAGTCAGAACGAGTAGCACTGAGTACGCTGAGCCGCAACGGTAGGATATTGCAAGGAGGTGATATCACACCAGCAGAGGAGCTATGGTGCGCTGCGGTTGAGAATCAGCATAGGAAGGATTTACACGTTTCCTGAGGCGTGGCGATGCGATAAGGACTAGAGTCGTCACAAGTAAGAGGAAGTTGCGCGTCGCAGACAGAGAGAGATCCCATAGGCTAGAAGAGCTACGAGACACCCAGGATGCCATAGAACCTGGTCCAAGACACTTCAGTCCTTGGCCAACCCATTAGAATCACTTCGGGTGAGACTTCATGCCGCTCTACGGTCTGTTTCTGAAAGGGCCAGTGAGCTAGGGGTGTTGTTGGTTAAATACAGTAAAACCTGGGTCTGGCCATGCAAGCCAACAAATGGCTCCGTTGCCGGTTTTGAACAAACTGAGCATTGATGTTCTGGTGGCAGCCTACTAGAGACGAACTCAATGAGTGGGTTTGGTCTAACCAGAAAGAGTTTTCCAAACGAGAGAACAGGAGTCCTAAATTGAGTACAGAGGCCTGGTTACAGAAACATATCGTTACAGACCTGCATGCGATATTTTTTGCGACCTTTGGGAACGGACTTTATGACTGGTTATCAAAGTTAACTGATACGAGCATATTCAAGAAGAAAAGAGACATTGTATGGACACTGGAGCTGATTCAGACCATGAAGAACCTCGATAATCATATTACGAGAGTAGTAGACTTCTGGCTTGCGAGTGTGCTAGAAGGCTTCGTCACAGAGTTTACAGTCGACCAGACAAAAAGCTTCAGCGAGGCTGAGTGCTACTTCTTCAAAGGATATCGTGGTAAGTACCTAAAATATTTAAACTTGTCCATTAAGATGTTATTACATGAAAAAGGAACAATGGATCTAGTTTCAGATGAATAAGTAAAGATAATAATGTCACAAGAGTTTGAAAGTGATTTTGATGACATTGGACGTACACGTAGTGGAAAGAAATATAAAGTAGATTTCATATCTCCCATATTTGAAGACAGTTCAGATAATACTAGACAGCAGAGTCATAGTATTGCAGAAAGAACAGAGGGGGGTATCCCTTACCATCCTTACACCCCATAGAAATAGACCGTGACTCAGAACAATCCCGTAGGAACTCCATCCAGTAGCTCGCAGACAGTACCTACCACCGCTACATCACCTTCAGCTATACCGCCGAGTGGTAGTAACGCAGCAAATCAACATCCACCGTGTAGAAATAGAATGGGGGATGATATGAAGCTACCTATCTTTAAGGGAACAGGGGAAGAGGACCCAAAGCAGCATTGGTTTCTATGTGAAGCCATGTGGACCATTAAAACCATCAATGACAACACCATTAAACCTATACAGTTGGTCACCACACTAAGAGATCGAGCCTTAACATGGTATATGAAGTATACCACAGTACCCAGAACACTTGTCCAGATCAAGACTGCCATGATTAAAGAGTTTAAGAAACCTAAGTCTAAGTCACAGTGCATTACAGAGCTCAAAGAGATCAAACAGCTACCTACAGAGTCAGTGTGGGACTTTGATCAGAAATTCAAAGCCCTTATAGACCAAGTCAGCTTTGAGTTTGCGTCAGAGCAGCATAAAGAATGGTTTATTGCAGCGTTGCTCCCTCACATCAGACTGCCATTAATGCTGCAGAAACTCCAGATGCAGGATGACGCATTTGAGATGGAAATGAAACTAGAGGCTTCACCTCTAGTGGAAACCAGCACAGGCATGACAAATCTACAAAAGCAATTGGCTAATCTCACGTTACAGTTGCATGAGCTTAAGAAAGGAAAAGAGGTTACGCAATACATATGGTGCATAAAGTGTAAAGCACAAGGCCATAGTAAATATAATTGTCCAGTCTTTGTAGAATATATAGCAACAGGGGCTCCTAACCCCTTACCACAGACCCACGAGCCGTGGTGTGAAATATGCAAAACAAGAGTACATCTACCTCAGCAGTGTCCTCTACTTCATAAGTACATGCAGACACCTAAGAATTTATACTGCGTCTTCTGCAAGTCTATAGGCCATGATGTACACGATTGCAGAGCCTATGATCTCATGGTTGGAGCAAAGCAAGACTTGTACAGAGTCCAATCAGAGACACAGGGTCCAGCAGCAGGACCACAGTAGGATCCGGCTTATGGTGGCCGTGGAGGAGGATTCAGAGGATGAGGATGTGGAGGAGGCTTTGGACATGGAGAAGGTTTTGGACGTGGAGAAGGCTTTGGTCGTGGTCACGGACCAGTTACTTGCTACAACTGTGGAGTTGTAGGACATTATGCTAGAGACTATGAAAGTCCCACCACCACATGTAACTATTGCAAATCGTATGATCACACTATAGAGGAGTGTCCTACCTTGATAGCTAAGATCAGAGAATTCTAAGCCAGCAGCACACCAGAAAATCTAGCTTATTGCTGCTGAGCAGGAATAACCAAAACCAAGAGTCAACATTGTGACTCACAGTGGTGTTTCCACTAGTGAGACATCGCATGATACTGAAAAGAACATAGGTCAGGAGTGGGTGCACAGAGCTCCTAACAAAGCAACACCACTTGACCTGCAGAAGAATAAACAGACATTTCAGGAAGCTAAGACTTTCCTTGATGACCCTATGCAATCAGGATCACAAGTACCACCGTCTAGGGGCGTACCACAGCAAGCACCTTGTGGCGTTAGCCCTGTATAGATATTGCAGGCTACCACATCAGGTACATGCGATCAGGATGAGATGACAGGAAGTGTACATTCCTTCCTGCGGAGTTGCTTAAAACTTGTAAGAAATGAGAAAGCTATCGAAGAAATCCAATGCATCATAGATCAGTGTTAGCCATCTTCTTCTGTGATCAGTACACAGCGTGTTGTTCATAACATTACTGGACATACAAGAACCGGAAGAGAGATGCGACTCACAGCACAGGTTGGAGAATTTGAAATGGATGAGGTGATCATAGATCTAGGATCAGACGTAAATGTTCTGACTAAGCAGACATGGGAACAGATGGGTAGCCCTAAGTTAGTCAGATCACCTATTCATCTGAGATTAGCTAACCAGCAGTGAGTATCACCCCTGGGTCGATTACCGCAAGTGCCAGTTGACATTGGCGGAGTTCGCAGCTTCGCGGACTTTGAAGTTATAGAAATCATTGGTGATAGTAGACCATATCCAGCACTGCTAGGCATTGATTGGGTGATCAGTAACATGGCTGTTATCGACCTAAAGAGAAGACAAATGACCTTTGAGGATGCGCAAATCTGGGTCATCGCACCATTGGATCCTTTTCAGGGTCCTAGATATATTGAACCTATCCAAGTAGAGGAAGAGGCACATAACATGGAGAGCCTCTATCAGATGACCACAAACCAGAGCGACTACATCAATCTGACCGTAGAAGGGAACATTAGTTGGTGATGTGACAGCTCATGTGCATTAGATTCAAATGTTGGTCTAGAGAACTGGAAGAACAGACTTCACAAAGTTTCAGCGCACAGATGCGCATACTTAACTAAGTCATTGCGATGGATTGGTGCAGAGATCAATGAGATTTCGTCATTTCATGATCTAACAGATATCCAAGACTTTCTCAAATAGTTTGAACAACAAATTCCTCACGAGCAAAGGATCGCAGCTATGGACCTTGCAGTACGAGCCACACCTGCAATATGGTGGTATGCACATAAAGAGAATATCGCATCATGGGACGATATTAAGAGATTGATGGCGATCAGATTTTCTATCGATAGAGAGTATGTCCAGCAGCAATACACAGGAGAAAGTGACCCCAGGTCACATATTCAGACATGTGAACATAATTGGTTGGACATTCCTGAGAATGAATGGGTTCACCGATTCATTCACACTTTGGACACAGTTCCAAGGAACTGGTATACAGAGACTGAACTGTGCAAGGGAACAACTACATGGCCACTTATGATAGAAAACTTTCTACTCACCTTCGCTTTTGAATCTGAGTATCCAAGTGTCGACCACGCCCTAGATATAATAAAGAGTAAGATATTTGAGGATTGTACCCTATCAGTACAAACTCAGCCTGACCAGGCCCTTCAGCTAAAAGATGCGCTTGAGTGCTATAACTTTGAAGCAGAACCAGAGGACGAGGATGAGGATCCTCGCAACACCAACATTCTGGAGTCAGAAGGGACTCTTGATGTTGAGGGACCACAGTTAGAAATTCCAGCAATCACAGAGCCCATCAAGATTAAAAAGATCAATATTGGCACAGACACAGAACCAAAGTTTGCCTCTATTGGAGACTATTGGAACGATGAAACAGTCGGAAAGATTGTAGACTTACTACATGACTATCAAGACCTATTTCCAACCAAGTTCACAGAGATGAAGGGAATAGTTAGAGACCTGGGAGTAATGAGGATACCATTGAAGGAGGATGCTCGACCAGTCAAGCAGCGTCCATATAGATTAAATCCACGCTACAAAGAAAAAGTTAAAGATGAGATCGATAAGATGCTAGCAGCAGGCATCATTGAGCCCGTAGAAGAGAGAAAATGGGTTATCCCCATGGTCGTGCAAGAGAAGAAAACTAAAGGAGACATCAGGATCTGTGTCGATCTACGTAAACTCAATGATGCATTGCTTCATGATCCATTTCTGACACCGTTCACTGATGAGGTGTTAGATAACGTGGGAGGACAGGAGGTCTACTCCTTCATTGATGGAAGTTCAAGCTATCATTAGATCAGAATCCATCCAGAAGATTGATCCAAGACCACCTTTGCAACAAAATGGGGCTCATTCCAGTATACGGTAATTCCCTTTGGCCTTAAAATGCACCAGCTATCTTTTCTAGAGTAGTAGTTGCTGTATTTAAAGAATACATCCATAAATTCCTAGAAGTTTATTTTGATGATTGGACTGTATTTGGACTAATTGACAGGCACATAGGAGATTTAAGACTGATGTTAGAGAAATGTAGGCAGTACCAGATTTCTCTAAACTTGAAGAAATGTATATTTTGTGCGCCATTTGGTATTTTGTTGGGTCACATTGTTTGCAGACAAGGCTTGATGGTAGATCCCACAAAGATTTCCATCATTGTAAATCTTCCAACACCCAACTCAGTAAATCAATTGAGGACAATACTTGGTCATACTGGGTACTACAAAAAGTTCATCAAGGGCTACGCAAAGATTACAGCACCGATGGAGAAATTGTTAAAGAAAGATGTAAAATTCCTATGGAATGAGGAATGTCAGCAGAGACTAGACACACTTAAAGAGAAGATGGTTACAGTACCCATTCTAGTATTTCCAGACTGGAATAAGCCGTTTCATGTACATGTGGATGCATCTGGCATCGCTCTCGGGGTTGTTTTAATGCAACCAGGAGAAGGGGATATTGATCATCCTATTGCATATTCCAGCAGAAAGCTATCAACAGCAGAAAAGAACTACACCACGACAGAAAGAGAAGGCTTAGCTATGTTGTACGCGCTGCAGAAGTTTAGGCACTACCTGTTGGGTGCCTCATTCAAGATGTTTACTGACCATTCCGCATTGAAGTATCTGGTCAATAAGCCAGTGTTAGGGGGGAGAATCTGCAGATGGTTACTCCTCTTTCAGGAGTATGATTTTGAAATCATTGTAAAACCAAGAAGATTGAACGCTGGACCTGATCATCTGTCGTGGATAGACTCAGGAGAAGAGCCAAGTAACTTAGAGGACAATTTGCCGAATGCGCAATTGTTTTCTATCCATATCATAGATGACTATTATGCTGATCTCATTCACTTTCTCACCACAGGATTAGCAACTGACGAGTTTACTAGGTAGCAAAAGAAGCAGTTGGTTGTTAAAGCAGCAGACTTCACCCTGATCGCAGGACAATTATACAAGTTAGGTCCAGATGAAGTCCTGCGCAGATGTGTGATGCCACATGAAAAAGACGCTATCATCAGAGAAGCACATTCAGGAACCGCAGGAGGTTATTTCGCAGGAAATCCGACTGCGTAGAAAATCCTAGCTGCAGGATTATGGTGGCCTACGTTGCATAAGGACACTAAGGACTTTTGCAGATGCTGCGATATCTGCCAGAGGGTAGGAAAACCCTCGCGACGAGATGAAATGCCGCTGCGACCGCAGGTTACACTGCGCGCATTTGAAAAGTGGGCTATAGACTTTGTGGGTCCTATCAACCCACCAGGAAAATGCACTGGGGCGAGATATATCATCACTGGAATAGAGTACCTCACCAGATGGGCGGAGGCCAAAGCAGTAAGAAATTGTGATGCTGCTACAGCTGCACAGTTCCTTTTTCAAAACATCATCAGTAGATTTGGATGCCCAGTAATTTTGATGAGCGACCAAGGCACACATTTCTTGAACCACACCATTGAGGCCTTGATGGAAGAATTTCAAATTCAGCACTATAAGAGCACTCCCTACCACCCATAGGCCAAAGGAATGATTGGGACCTCAAAGTTAACGTTGTATTATGGGTGTATAGGACCACATGCAAGAAGCTTATAGGATACACACCTTTCAGCTTGGTGTATGGACAGGAGACTGTTATTCCTATGGAGTATATTCTTCCCAGCTTACGAATTGCTCAGATCACCGGGATGGCTGATACAGACACAGTGGATGAAAGGATAGCGCAGCTGCTTGCCTTAGAAGAAGACAGACTCATCGCTGGCTTCCATCAGAAAGTGCAGAAGCCACGAGAAAAAGCTTGGCATGACAGACACATTAAGAGTAAGACTCTTCAGATCGGAGACCTAGTACTTCTCTACGACAGTAATTTTATTAAGTTTCCAGGAAAGTTCAAGACGCATTGGCTGGGGCCATACCAGATATAGCAAGTTACAGAGGGAGGTGCCATTCAACTCAGCAAACTGAATGGGGAGCTTCTTCCCACATTGATTAATGGCAGTAGGCTTAAGCTCTATAGAGATAGCCACTCCACCTCTCAGCCATAGCTTAGACAGCTTACGGCGATGCAGATGTCCAGTGTAGTTGAAAGGAGGCATCGCACCGGGAACTAGGCTACACCGGCAGGCATTCTAAGTATGAGGAATCGTATAAGGACGATTCATTTTGCGCAAGTCATCAGTGGCTTGCGAGAGGAAGTTTAAAAAAAAAACAGCGTTTAAGTTTATTTTGGGCAGAGGATGCGGTGTTGCATCGCAGCGAGGCGATGCCTCTCCGTGCCACGTACCCAGTTTTGTAAATGAAACAAAGGGCTAGTCAAGTCGCCTTTTGACAGGAATTTAATGAAGAAATGATCGATATATCTTACCGTGGATTTGGCAGCAGTGTAATTAATTTTCCAGATTTGGTAAATCTTCGATGAGACCGACGCCTGTACACACACACTTCGAGGGAAATTTGATCGGATTTCAGCATTTATTGAGGATCGGATGATGGGTGTGGTCTTGTCCATGCAATTAATATGACCGATGGATTCAGTCTAGATGACCGTTGCGTCCGGAATTATCGTCTTCGGCATAAAAGCAGAAATTATTCATTAGGGAGGGTTACATTTGCAAGAATTCAAGAGCCGAGATTTATAGAGTGCATCGATCAGTTTCCCTGTGCAGAGCTAATCCCGTTACAGAGTGCTGTGATTTCCAGAATTTGCAACCATTGCACATCCAGTTTTTTGCACCAAGTGGGTTCTGTCCGAGGAGGAACCTTTAGAATACATGCTGAGATGTTTCGACCCTGGTGGCCTTATGTCCTCCATGACGACGCCGCCCAGGGTTGTGAAATTAGGTACATCACAGGTCAGACAACCACCAAGGATGAAGAGTCAAGTGCAGGATGTAGAAGATGTCATCAAATTCTCTGCTAAGGAGAAGAAGAAAGCCGAGCCTATCACTGAAGATAAGAAAGGAGTGCAGAAGAATGATGAGAAGAAATCTCCCGCCAGGAAAAAAGTAAAAATGAGAAAAAGAAAGCAACGGGAGAAGGAAGATGACCTATCTCATCAACTAAGAGAAGAACAAGAGGTTCCAAAGGTCAAGAATGAAAATATGTGGAACCCGAGTCGCGTGAATACTTGGAGCGAGTTGCTGAGAAGAAAAGTGAAAGGGAAAACAAACCAAGCAAGCAGAAATTCAAGGTACAGACAAAAGCTTGTTCTCGAAAGGGAATTCCTAGTTTGTATACCTCTCGCATAAGTAGGCTCCAGACTAAATGAAATGTTTGAGAAGGCTGGAAGATACAATTTTCCCTTGTGATAAAATTTCTAACCCAGATAAAGAGGAAAGGATATATGTGGAAGACTTCTCAACACTAGAAGGTTCTTAAAAAGTTTCAGGAGCGACGAGAGCGAGACCATGACTGAGGGCAGGAAAGATAAGAGAGCCCAACGAACTAAGTTACAGAAACTATAAAGAGCATGTCGCAGCGATGCAGGATGAAGTCGCAGGACTTCGGGACAAGTTTCAAAGGACTTCACAGGAAACCAAGGAGAAGCTACAGTAGGAGAAGCCCGCTGGTAGTGGCTCGGGGATGAGCCACAAGTAAGTGTTAGGGGACTGTTGGAGCAGGGTCCCGTAGCTACAGAAGAAGCTTCCAGTTTAGCGGATAAACAGTTTTGGTGGAGAGGAGATAAGGTAGAGCTACGACTCCATAGCATGTTTCTAGCTGCAGAGCAGAGCTGGAAACCATGAATTTTAGGACAGAGAAGTCAAGGAAGACGACAGTACCTGAGCAGCCGAGAAGAGAGAGCTCACCCACTGCATTGAAGGAAGCGGCGAAGATAGGAGGGCTCAGCTACCCTCATAAAGGAAAAGGAGCAACGAGGCTAAGGTATTGAAGACGAAGGACAGAAGCAGGGAAGCGGTGCACAGTACCCATGGTCAGCGCCGGGAAGCATGGAATACTGCAGAGAGCTGTGGTGTGATGGAAAGCGGCTACCTCAAGTACATATATGCCGACTGTCACTAGTTAGGGTTTTGGGTTACTGTTGGGACAGGCCCACAGTGTTGTAATGGCGAGACCTTTGGGCCGCCTATAAAGGGATGTATTTTGTATTGTAAAAGGGTTGGTTGGTTGGTTCATTCAGTTGTTAGTTTTTTTTGTATATTATTAGACAGTTGTAGAATCCGAGCTCTGGTTCTGTTATTAACAGTAGTTATCTTACTGTAACCAGTAGCTGGCTCATTGAGCATGCATGTAACGATTTGTAGGGATCGACAGAGAGGGAAGAGTATATTGTAAGAGGTGTAATATAGAGTAGAGAAGAGATCTAAGAGAGAAGGGCTCCAGGCTGTGTGCGGAGTTACCCAGAAGATCTCGAGCTACATATGCGGTGCAGTAGAACTGTGTTTACCTTCCCCTGAGCTATAATAGAAACATAGTTCTGTGGACGTAACTTCCATCCTGGAGGTGAACCACATTAAAATCGTGTGTTATGTGATTGATTTATGTGTTTTGTTTATTTGTTGCATCTATCAGTTATTACATGGGCCTTGTTTATAGTTTAATGTATGTATGCGTTATTCAGTTTACAGCATTATAGAAGATAAATACAAGTTGAAGTCCATAAGTATTTTGTGTAAGAGTTTATCTACATTTCATCCCAGATAGTTAAGAGTCGCAGAGTTAAGCAACCTTGTATATTGAATCCCGTAAGTCGTAATGAGTAGCATTGAGTACGCTGAGCCGCAGCAGTAGGATATCGCAAGGGGGCGATATCGCACCAGCAGAGGAGTTGTGGTGTGCTACGGTTGAGAATCAGCGTAGGAAGGAGTTACGCGTTGCCTGAGGTGCGACGATGCGATAAGGACTAGAGTCGTCATAAGTAAGAGGAAGTTGCGCATAGCAGACAGAGAGAGATCCCACAGGCTAGAAGAGCTGCGAGACACCCAGGCTACCACAGAACCTGGTCCAAGACACTTCAGTCCTTGGCCAACCCATTAGAATCACTTCGGGTGAGACTTCAGGCCACTCTGCGGTCTGTCGCCAAAAGGGCTAGTGAGCTAGGGGTGTTGTTGGTTAAATACAGTAAAACCCGGGTCTACCCATGCAAGCCAACACGCCTTGTTCTTTCCCTTGCAGCCTTACATAACTGGGAAGTCCATCAAATGGATGTCAAGTCTGCCTTCTTACACGGTGATTTACATGAGGAAATTTACATGGAACAACCTCCTGGATATGTTCAGAATAACTCTAGCCTTGTTTGTATCCTTAAGAAATCCTTATATGTCCTTAAGAAAGCTCCTAGCATTAGAGGAAATTTCAACTCAAAATGGGCCTTTTAACTTTAATTCAAATTCTATGTCATCATGTGTTATCCAATGAAATTGCTTTAAATTTGAAATACCGTATAGGTCTTAAACACCTTTTTAATATAAATTTGGGGATATGTATCATTAAAAAAAGTACTTTTTTTGTTTGTATTTTCAACATATCTCCCCATGTTTTTACTCAAATTTCGATCAGGAAAGGCCGATGGATGTGGAATTAAATTCCGCATCCAACGAGTACCCACTCGGCATACTTTTGACAGATCCCTCTACCCCAAAAACAAGAAATACCTAAAAAAATGCGATGATGATATCATCAGCACATTTTTTCAGGTATTTCTTGTTTTTGGGGTAGCGAGGTCTGTCAAAAGTATGCTGAGTGGGTACTCGTTGGATGAAGAATTTAATTTCACATCCAACGAGCTCTCCTGATCAAAATTTGAGTAAAAACACGGGGAGATATGTCGAAAATACAAACAAAAAAGTATTTTTTTTCTTTTCTTCCTCCAAAATTAATAAATATTATTTTATTATTTTTACTATTATTTTATTAATTTTTTTTAGGAGGCCCATTTTGAGTTGAAATTTCCTCTAATGAGCTTGGTATGCCAAAATGGATATCTTTCTCCTTGACACTAGTTTTTCTAGATGCCCTTCTGACCCCAATGTCTATACCAAGAAAGTAGGAAACCATCATATCATACTTGTTCTTTATGTTGATGATCTTA
Source organism: Pseudotsuga menziesii (assembly GCA_001517045.1). Lineage (NCBI taxonomy): Eukaryota > Viridiplantae > Streptophyta > Pinopsida > Pinales > Pinaceae > Pseudotsuga > Pseudotsuga menziesii. The sequence goes on from LPNX010163955.1 coordinate 151,806, forward strand.
TCCTTACTGGTAGTGACCCTAAACTTATAACCCATGTGAAATCCAGTCTTAAGCAAAATTTTGAAATGTCAGACTTAGGACATTTGCATTATTTTCTTGGTCTCCAAGTCTTGCAAACCAAAGAAGGAATCTTTCTTTCCCAGTCTAAGTATGCTTGTTACCTTCTTCGTCGCTTCCACATGGAAGATTGTAAACCAGCCCCTTCTCCCTTCTAGTCTGGAGTCAAACTTTATGCCACTTGTACTTCCCCTGAAGTAGATGCCACCTTGTATCGCCAGCTTGTTGGTAGTCTTTTATACTTGACTCATTCATGTCCTGACCTTTCCTTTGTCGTTGGTCATGTTGCCCGTTATATGCAAACTCCTCATGAAAGTCACTGGAAAGAAGCAAAAAGAATACTTCGATATATTCGAGGTACAATTCAGTTTGGGATTCATTACAGTACAAGGGGAAACCCTTGTTGGTTGGTTTCACTGATTCAGATTAGGCCGGAAATCTTGATGATCGAAAGTCTACTGTAGGTTATGTTTTCAGTCTGGGATCTGGACCTGTCACTTGGGCTTGTAAGAAACAACAAGCTCTTGCTCTTTCTTCAGCAGAAGCATAATATTGAGCCGTAGTTAATGCTATTCAGGAAGATTTGTGGCTTTGACCAATCCTTTCAGAGTTTGGATTCGAGTAGCAGCAGCCTACTCCACTTTGGTATGACAATCAAAGTGCCATCAAGCTTGCTAAAGATCCAGTTCTACATCAGCACAACAAACACATTAAGCTACACATGCACTTCATCAGAAATCTTGTTCATGATCATTTTATTGAAGTGCTCTATTTCCCTACAGATGATCAAGTTGCAAACATCTTCACCAAGTCTCTTATAGAAGCGAAGTTTTCTAAACTTTGGTCTATGTTATGAGTTCAGGAATGTGTCCTTAAGGGGGGATAGGCTCTAATGCCTCCTTCCTTCTCCTAATAGTGTCACTTTTGTAAATCCTTCAATCCTATCCCAATTTTTTCTTAAGGGGGGATGTTAGGATATTTAGACACTTAGGAGTTAGTTAAGATCAACTTGTGTAATATATCCGTTAGGTAAAAGTGTGTTTCTTTAGTATGCATTTGTAAATATTCTAATTCGATGGTCAAAATATGTTCTAGACATAGAGTGATCCGACGGTTCAACTTCTCTTAGTTCATACCTACCATTGATCCATGGCTTAACACATGATTGGTCTATGATCTCTATTTAAAGAGCATAGAGGGTCCTTGGCTAGTTGATCGATTATGAGAAGCTCATGTAACTTTCTTTATTTTGCATAATAAATTGCTCCAAGTAGCTATTTGGCTAGGGTCGTGGACTGTTTCCCTCTTGAGGGTTTTAACCATGTGACAAACATTGGTGTGTTGATCTGTGATCTATTTGTGTGAAGTGGTTGCTCAAGGTGTTCGGTCTTTTGGGAGTACCCTTTGTACCCGAACAACTTTGAGGGATTTTTCCACGTATATCCAGCCCTATACGCAGAAAAATACTCAATTTTTGTGTGGGATATCACGCATACTTTAGAATGGCCTAGAATCCTGATTTGACCATGGAAAATTGTAAAATTTGCATGAAAATGAAAGAGTAGGGCATGGATAATTACCTGGAAAAAATAGTAGTGGATTCTGCCAGTTGGATCTCCTGGAATTTGTTGTTGAATTTCTGAGATCAATTGGGTAAAAATTTCAAATGTTATATAATGCTTTGAATTTTTTTCTATTTATAGAAAATTTTCAAATTTTTGAAAGTTTTTACCCCCTTTTCTATAGTTTGGACCATTTCTAATCCTTTTGGACCATTTTTTACTAATATATGATGTAGGAGACCGTTTTGAGCGTCATTTCGACCATTGTGTTGACCCATTCGTGTTGATTTTAGGTATCATGTCTAAACTGGCATATAGGTTAGGTTTCACCACCGTTTTCATTTTGCATAACCTTATGACCATTTCATTATAACCGTAGGTACGAACCCATTCTATCTTGTCATGGAACCTTCTTGTTGTTTTAGAAGTGGCATGATTAGAATGGTAGAGCTTGACCTTACATGGGTGCCCTAGTTATCTCCTTAATTGCATTTGGTGCCCATGCCGACAATTTTGTCCTTTAGGGTGTGGGAGTCTGTTGTATAGTATTGCCATGACATTTTTCAAGAGCCTCATACTCCTCTTGATCTTTTGCTGGCCTATTTCCCCCGGACTCCCTTATGTCAAGTTGTAATTGCATTATCATGAGCTTTGCCTGCCTTATTGAGCCTTACGTCCGCTTCCCTGACTTTGAGTATCATCCATATAGCCTAAGCTTGTCTCATGTCTAGCCACGCAGAGCCATTTTATATATCATTTGCAGCTTGATTCCCTATTTTAATAGGAGGGGACTTTCCCCCGAGTGTCGCTATCCTACACATGTATCCTTACATTGAGCATAGGTATGTTCCACTGCTTGGAACTAGTTTGTTTTCCTATTTGACACTCATCTCCTCCTAGTCTGTAACTATAAAGCAATTTTATTCTTTTTCAAGCTATAAAACTCGGGTCTTCCCTATAGCCCAACAAATTGGTTCCATTGCCGGTTGAACTCAGTATCTGCTCAAGAGGGGTTTACGTCGTACCTCGAGGGCTATGTTCTGGAGACCCTCTGTAAAAGAAATCGGTGATTGGCTTGATCAGACTTATCTGAAATTCGCTGAGCAAGAGAACAAAGATCCGCGTCGTAGTGCAAATGACTTTATGCAAAGGTATGTTTTTTGTGATGTTTATGAAATTTTCTTTGGTAGTATCCACATAGAGTTGCACCAGTGGTTATCCAGGTTAACAGAGTGAAGGACGAACTTCCAAGAACGTCAGTTTCCTGAGTCGACCCCCGCAAGAATTAATATACTGAAAAGGGTGAACAACGAGATTTCTCGCACTGTTGATTTCTGGACAACGCGAACCCTCAAAGCATTTGTGACGGAGTTCGCCATCGACACGAGTACTTCCTTTAGTGAAGCCGAGTGGCAGTTTTTCAAAGGACCAAGGGGTAAGTTTTTGAATTCATTTAGTTTGAGAATTAAAATGCTATTAGCTGAAAAAGGTATATTGTTAATTGAATCAGACTATTAGATTTAGTATTACTAACCTATGGTTGCAAGTGAAAATACCTTTGACGAGAAAAGTGGTTTGCTGCAAAGTGGAAAAAGTTACAAGAGAGATTTTGGATCCTATTCCTAAGGTCAGCATACCGAGTACTCCCCTGTAAATCCTGCTGATTCAGAACCTGAAGAAACTCCTTCTGTTGGAAACCCTCCTGTAACCCCACAGCAAAGACCTACTATCCCTGAGAACCCGTCACAGTCTGAAATTCACCCTAGCCCAAGTACTCCTATCGCAGGTCAGTCTACCCTAGCAAGTTCCCCCCCGCCTACTTCCAGTCCCCCTCCAACCCCCCCTAGATCCACTATGGCCCACATGCATGATGACATTAAGCTACCTGTTTTCAAAGGAACTGGCTCAAAGGATCCAGAATAGTTCTAGTTTTTATGTGAAGCAGTGTGGACTGCTAAGACCATTACGGATCAAGATACAAAAAGAGCGCAGCTGGTTACTTCTTTCAGAGACCGTGCTCTGACTTGGTTCATGAAGTTTTCTAGCACTCAGAACCATGCATTGGCTGACATAAAAGTAGCAATGATAAGGAATTTAAGAATCCGAAATCTGAGTCACAGTGTATCACTGAATTGAAAGAGATTCATCAGAGGCACGGTGAATCAGTGTGGGACTTTAATCAAAGATTCAAAGTTCTGCTAGACCAAGTCAGTTTCACCATTGGACCTGCGCAGCACAAGGAATGATTCATTGCAGCGTTGCTACCGCATATCAGAACTCCACTCATGCAACAGAAGGTTGCTGACCAGCAGGAGGCCCTGTAAATCGCGATGAAGCTCAAAACCGCTCCAGTCGAGGACAAGTCTGGTATCGCTCAAATCCAAGCACAGTTGGCAGTGATGGCTCTGGAGCTTCGCGATATGAAGAAAGGAAAAACCAGTCACGAGGAGGTTTGGTTTACACAATGTCGGATAGAAGGTCATGCCAAGGAACAGTGTCTTGTGGTAAGAAATTACCTAAATACCGGTGCACCAAACCCGTTTAACCCACAAGTCCTATATTGTGAGCTCCGCCGAACAGCAGGCCAGCATCGACCTAAAGACTGTTATCTGCTACAGAGGTATGGGAAAGTACCGAAGAACTCCTATTGTAAATTCTGTAAGTCCATAGGACATAATGAAGATGAGTGTCGCAGTTATGACCTCATGAGAGAAAACACCTACGACACTTATCGGGTACAAAATGAGGGACAGAGCAACGATGGCTATGGTTACCGCGGTGGTGCGTCAGGTAGAGGTGCTTTTGGGGGTCGTGGTCGAGGTGGTATGGCCAGAAGAGGAAGAGGCTAGGTTTTGTGTTACAACTGTAACCAGGCCGAGCATCTAGCGAGAGACTGTCGGAACCCAACTACGACATGTCGGTATTGCCGAGCAGTAGATCATGTGATCAAGAAGTTCCCGTAGTTGATAGCTAAGATTCAGGAAAGAAACAGTGTCCCTACTCAGAATATTCAGATGATTTCCGTCGAGCAAAGACCTGCCCCAACCATTAATGTTGTTACCTAGAGTGGAGCTATGACGGAAGCGCAAAACAAGGAGAAACATCCTGCCGAGGCTTGGGTTAGGAAGGCCACAGAAAAAATCCCAGCATCTGATTTCGACAGAGAAAAAGAGACATTGATAGCAGCCACGAGAGACTTTGTTGAACCCAACACATCAGTAATACCTGCACAACAACCTCAGTAGCAGTCCCAGATGCAAGAAGCTTCGACAGACAAAGTAATTACATTGTCCTCCTTTTTACAGAGTTGTCTGAAGCTCCTAAGAAATCATAATGCTTTAAGTGAGTTGCAGAAAGTTATTGCTTCCTACGAACCTCAGCAAAGTTCTGGTCAGGCAAAAGTTGTTAATAGATTCAGGAGGACTGGCAGGGAAATGAGATTGAATGCTCAGATAGGAGAGTATGATATGACTGATGTTATCTTGGACATAGGTTGAGAGGTAAATGTCTTAACTAAGCAAACTTGGGAACAAATAGGAAAACCTACCCTTGATTGGTCCCCTATACAGTTGAGATTAGCCAATCAGTAGAAGATTGTGCCTCTAGGAAGACTCCCTAGTGTACTAGTAGATATTGATGGAGTCAGTACCTTAGCTGACTTTGAGGTAATTGAAATAATTGATGACAGCAATCCCTATCCCGCACTACTAGGCATTGAATGGGCAATAGATAATGATGCAGTCATCAACCTGAAGAAGAGACAGATGAATTTCGAAGGGAAAGGAATGAGAGTCATAGTCCCATTGGACCCTTCTCAAGGAGAGAGATACACAGAGCCAGTAAGAGATGAAGACCAGGATGCTTTGGACCACATCTACAATATCATAGCTAAGGAAGAATATTATGTTGATCCTACTACCGAAGGTATCATGGATTGGCAGTGTGACAGCTCCTGCATGACGGATTTAGATGATGGGTTAGAAAACTGGCAGAACAGACTTTATGAGCTGCATGGACATAGATGTGCCAGAATTACCAAATCTATTAGATGGCTTGGTGCACAAGTAAGATTCCTACCTAATTTTGATGACTTGTCAGACCCAGAACAGTTTATTGAACAATTCTCAGACCAGATACCAGATCCACAGAAGAGAGAGACTCTGGACTTAGTATTCAGAGCCACAGCAGCCAGATGGTGGAGTGACCATCAGAAGAACAGTCCTAGTTGGGAAGTTCGTCAGAAGTTCCTTCTCCTGAGAATTATGGATTAACCCCAGAAGGTGCAGAGTAGGTTTGATGGGAAGACTAGCCCTCAGGAATATTTGGCACAGTGCTACGAAGCATGGCAGCATGTACTTCAGGAAGTATGGGTACATAGGTTTGTACATACTTTGGAACCAATAGCAAGGAACTGGTACGTGGAGGCTGAGCTTCGCCAGGATACTGTAAGTTGGGATCCTCTTGTTGATAGTTTTGTGCTTACCATTTCTACTAATGAATTTTTTCCAGCTTTAGATGTAGTAAAATCTCGGCCTGATTGGACAGCACACGCAGCTCATGCAGTCGAATATTATAACCTCGCAATTGACGAGGATGATGATCTACGCAATATTGGCATTCCTGAGTCAGAAGAACACTGCGACATACACAGACCAGCAGTCGAAGCCCTTGAAGTGACTCAACCCCTAAAGACACGGACAGTCCACATTGGATCAGAAGACCAGCCTAAGTATGCTAACAGTGGAGATTATTGGGATGAAGACACGACAAGCAAAGCGACCCAACTTCTCCATGAGTGTCGGGACTTATGTTTGAGGAAGTTCCTGAAAATAAGAGGAATCAATGAAGCTGTGGATGGCATTTTTTTGTGGGTCGAAGCTCGACTCCATGTCGCAGATGGTTTCCAGTGGTGTCGAATGTCCTTATTAACGCGCAGCCACAGTTACTGCTTGTGCGGAAGGAAGAAAGGTCTGTTGAAACTTAAGAAAAAATGACCATTGGAAGAAATAAAATTTGGCGGCGCCAGTACATTCCCTGTATTAATGCGATCTGGGAAAATCTACCACCGTTTGGACAAGATCTCTGTCAGATTCGGTACCATCAATGCACAGTTATGATAGATTTCGTGGATAGATTATATAAGAAGACACCACCACCTGCGATGTTCGCAGGTTTCTATTTCTTGAGTCTTACCATTGCATCCATGTCATCCGATCGTGAATTCTAGGAGCTACTGAGAGAGTTTAAGCAGACGGGTTTGCCGAACCTTTTCAACCAACCCCCTACATCTACACCCTGGGAAGAAACTCCCCCAGCGCTGACTCAGCCAATGTAGACACGCTCTGCCCGAAATAAGTTTAAGCCTAAAGTATGTTCTAAACACAACGAAGACCAACACAAGCAATCAGGGAAAACACCAGAAGACCCCGAGATGCAGCCGTCTGGTTCAGTAGTGGCCCCACCTGCAGAATATGAGAATATTGTACCGAAGCATCCACCATGTCTCCCACTAGTTCGACCAGGATTCCAGCCACCTCGGCGACTAAAGAAGTTCACATTACCCACCCCTTCACTGCCCTCGGGTGTACAGTTGGTCGGGACCATGATAGGGAAAATAGACCAGCTTAAGTATGCCGACCACGACACGAATGATCGTGGAAATTTTCCACAGTTCGCTCCAGCACAATACTTGCATTTTGTCAAATATACAGAGACTAATGCAACATTGCTGGAAGTGAAACAGTGGGCTGCTGGTTTGGATCAAGCGGGTCTACTAAAGATTCTTGATGTTCCCCATTTTGGTCGCAGCACACAGGTGACCATAGTGGTCAAGCAGCTACTGGCATTAGTGCATGACGGCTACCTATGGATAGGAGACAAGAAAATTCCCATTAATGGTGAGCTCATCCATAGGATTACAGCCTTACCAATAGCGGGACCTGATCCGGGGACCGAATTTCCTTCAAAGCATGAGGATACGAAGCTTGCACAAAGCATGAAGGAACGCTTCGGCCTGACGAAGGGAAAACGAGGATATCACACTTCTGCAATTCAACAACATAATATTCGCTTCGCAGTTGAGCTTCTAGCATGCAAGCTCATGCGAAAGTGTAGACCATATGAAGTGCTTGCCCCAGTTATCAGAATTGCTGCGAACTGTGCCGAATGCTATAGTTACAACTGGGAAGCATATATCACAAAGGAATTCCTTGAAGATGTCTGCGATGCGCAGGAGAAAGGTAGGCCCTTTCACTATTCATGGTTGATAGTCCTTATCGCCCTGGTAGGATGGCAAGAACCTACCAAGGCGCAGTTTGCTGCTATACCTCCGGACTTTCCTGGCGTAGTACGATACGCCTCTCTGTGGGTTTCCCAGGATAAAACCCTATAGCAGATGACCAACTGTGTATTTGCATTTTATATGATGAGTATCTCGTATGAGATCACGAAAACCCCTCAGCTCAGTAATGAATTATTCTCTCAATATGACGGCGCAGCCCATTTCAACGCCGACATGCATCATATTTTCATCCAGGCCCGCACGGATCAAACGCATCAATGGTTTAAGTTACCATATGTATTGACTAAATAAGATATCCTTGCGGTTGTTCAACAGTGGTCGGTGGAATGGTTAAAGGATGCGGGGACAAAACCCACCATTCCAGTTCCCCCAATTACCAATCTGGGTGCTGGCCCTAGTCATACCCAGCAGCAAGACCCCCCTGAAGACAGTGAAGAACAAACTGAGTCGCAACAAAGTGAAAGCGACCAGGGTGGAGACGATGGCAATGATGAAGAAGAAGATGAATCAGTTAAAACTATTTCAGGCCCTAGTTGGCAGGATAAGCGCAAGACGCCAGAGCCGGAGGAAGTGAACAAACCCCAGTCCCGAAAGAAAATGAAGGCGTTGAAGGACAAGAATATTGATGAGGAGCCCATCCTAACAAGTGAGAAGCTGGATCAGGCTCTCTTGAGTTCCACAGAAGTTCTCACCAAGAAATGGTCAGAATTTGCAGCTACGCAACTGCATGCCATCACCGGTGTAACAAAACACATTTCGAAGTTGAAGGACTTCACAGAAAAATATCTGACCGGCACCCCAACAAGCATTGTCCCAGTAAGCGCAGCGCCAGACCTTAGGCAGTGGCTGGCCAGAGACAAAAAAGGCCAAGTGTCGAGCGTCGCCCTCATATTAATGGATGCAGCATCTCATTCGAAAATGAGTGTGAAGGTTGGAATTGATTACACTAAGATGTCCATGACAGAGCTACATCTCTGTCAGTTAGCAATTATGAAAGAAATCCAGGCACGCAACTAATATTCGCAAATACAGCTGGAAAATGCCATAAGTAAGTAGCAGGGATTCACCACGCAGCTGGAGCCAGCGAAGTAGAGAAAGAGGGATGCATAACGTAAGCACATTATCCTGGTACGAGTCTTGGATGAGGCATGTTGAAGTCTTCCTGACTTCGACATACAGCAGGTGGAAGAACCAGAACAAAGATTAGCCAGGCTGAAAGACTATGCACAACAGTCTCACAGTGAAATAGAGAAGCTCAAAGCTTAACATGAGGCTCAGATTGCAGAGCTTCAACTCCGCCTCACCCCGAAGAGCCCACCAGAGGTCAGGGAGCAATGCCGAGTAGACATTCAGGCCTCCGCAGCAAAAATCTCGGATACTGTGAGCAGCACAACAAATTTGCTAGAAGATAGTGTTGAGGCCTGGACCACCCTGCAGGAACATCTCGAAGTCGGACAGTTGCAAGAAACCATTAGGCAGTGACAGATAGAGTTGGATACAGTAAAAGCCGAAATCAAGAATCTACCACCTATGGAGAAAATGCTCAAGGTAAAGCGGAGCAATGAACTCCAGCAAGAAATCGAGTCGTGCCGAGAAAAAGCAATAGAAGTAGAAATTGCTATGCAGCCACTTATCAGCCAAGCTTTCGAGTTGAGTACTACTATGGACACCCAACTCAAAGTTCTGAAGGAATATGATGCATTTGCACAGCAAAATACCAGCGAAGCTTTTTCCGTAGCATTACATGAGTTGATCGAAAAAGAGCAAGCAGTCGACAACATCATGCGTGCCCTCAACAAGCAGTTCACTATCTTCGCTGACAAAGTTCACCTACCAAAGGAGCAGCAGAATGACTCGGGATGGGCCACTGGTGAGTCTTATGGGCCTGTTGGGGCACGCACCTTAACGGTCCCTAATTTTGGTAACTCCGCGGTTTTTGTGGAAATTGTAAGCAGAGTTACGACTCAAAATAGTCTTAGGGGTGTCGGGGTTGAGTAAAAACCTTCTTTTATAATAAACCCATGGTTTAAATCTAGGGTTTAGGGTTCGGGGTGCCCATGGTTTTGTAATAAGTGCACTATAAATAAGCACTCTTGTAAAGAAGTTAGTTTAGGCTTTTTGCTGTAAGATGAATTGATGCAAAGCTAAGGCTTGTATGTAAGAAGGTTAAGTCCTAGCTGTGTGCGTGGACGACCTCTGCAGCTGTGTTCGCAGAGGTTTTTGGGTGATTAAGGAAATCTACAGCTGTGTGCGCAGAGGCCTACAGCTGTGTGCGCAGCTTTAAGGACTTGAAAGGATCTGCAGCTGAGTGCGCAGATCAGAACTATGATTTTAGTAAAGAATTGAATAAAACACAGTTCTGTAGACGTAGCCCCTACACTGTGGGTGAAGCACGTTATATCTGTTGTTGTGGTTCTTTGTGTTATTTCTGTTATGTTCTTTCATGCATTGATAAATATATATCTGATAAATAAGATCACTTCTAACTAAATAACTTCGCTGTGAATTCCCAGTAAAGGGTTAAGCAAGTCACTGTCTGTTTATTTAGCTACGAAGTTATATATGTGAATGTTGAAGCTCTGTGTTATATGAATATATATTATTAAAGGCTAAAGGTACAATAATATCCCTCTTCTGCTTGTAGAAACCTGATTCTGCGGCATCCCATAGATGTTTCAGGTGAGACTGCAACCTGTTCGCAGGTTGTTGCCGAAAGGGCCAACACTCTGGGTCTTTTGTTGGTGCAAAGTGAATGGTATAAAACCTGGGTCTGCCCTATAGCCCAACATGGAGCCTCTGTCGATTCCTCCTATGTCGCAGATATGTCATAGTTTTTCATATCGAGTCTATGCTGCCTACATTCAGTCACCATTCGTCGTCATGCTCTTGTTTGAAGGAAGTTGAAACCAGAGTCGGCCATTCCTCAGTTATCTTGACTTTGCATATCGGCCATTCCTGGTATAGTTACTGGTTCATGCACCTTATGATCGAGTCCTTCCACATTATACAGCTTTGCTGAGTACCTCGTGTTGTATGATGGGGGATGTCTTAATGCTCTCCTTCCAGCGGATTTCATCCCATCGACTTAAGATCATTTATTCCGGGATAGGAATCTAGAGTCATTTTTGAGTGCCTTGAGACTTGCAGTCATCAGTGGCAGGTTCTCTCGCCATCGAGTGTTCTTTGGGAATACATCAATGTCCCCTGATCAATGGATTCTCTCAAGTGTTCGACCTCAACACATTTATTCACACTTGCTAGTTTGCACTCTAGTACCTTGATTCCCATTTTCATTATCGATGGATGATCTCGCGTTTGTTAATGGTATACATCAATTACAGGTAATCAGACGATGTACTACTATGTTCGACCTCGACACCTCTATTCACATAGTAGGACATGTACTTGTAGAGGTTTGTGTAGAAGACCCTCCATATTGGTGGCATCTCATATATGCTACCTCCTTGATCGTGCCAGTGTTCATGAGATTTCAGCTCTCGTGACTTGATTCTAGTATATGTCAGACATTTCCAGCCATTATGGAGATCTTGATCTGTTGTATATCTTCAATCTTCATGGAGATCATGATCCTTTGTATATCTTCATTATGGATATTCTGATCTATATATATTGTACGTGGCGATGACCACACATGTTAAATTGTATCATGCCTATTCATGGCCATTGTACTCTTATGTATATGGGACTACTATATGTATTTGCAGAGTTGTATCATTGTATAGTGCTGATTGGATGTCTCATTCTTCCACTGGGTTCTTCATCACTTCATTTCTAGGATGGACTTATAATGTATTTCGGCCATCATATGACTCCTCTGACCTCAACCATTAAGGGGCATCTGTTATAGCTGATTTTACCACACATGGTGAATCACACTTTTATGGCCTTCCCTGTCCCTATGCAGACTCCTTAGACTCCATGGACCATTTTTGTTCCTTTGATGTTTCCTAGATCATCCCTAAAAACATGCTTAAATTTCCATACGTGACTTTTAAACCCTTTATCGCGTATATACGCGGGTTTGACCTCTAAAACCGCGTAAATCGGGATGTGTGCAAAAAGCCAAATTCTTTTGGAGTTTTCCTTGATGTGGATCCGAATCACTTGTCTCCTGGCCTTCCATATGCCTTGAGATCGCTCAGATTCGACCTTTCATTACCCCATTGAAGAGCTATATAAGGAACTCTTTAGATACATTAAAGGCATATGAGGAATTGAGAGCAAGAAAACTATAGTCCATTGTTGTCGAAACTTGTGCTTGAGTCTGCATCCCCTTTGTCCCTTGGAGCACTTTTTTGTTCTTCCCAAGCTTTCATTTTGCTTGTGATATTTATATCGAGAGATGGAGGATTGAAGTGGTGGAGGCCCAAGTGGGGGATTCGGTTTCTCCGATTTGCAGACATGCCGACAGAGGTTGTATTCATTGTAATCTCTGATTTTATATTAATAGAAATATCTTTTCCTATCCAATAATGTGTGTTTGAATGAATATTTTATCCATGGATGATTTCAAATGCTTATATGTTATTGATTATATATGCTAGAGTAGATTAACACAATTATATATAGCATGCATGTCTTGTTTATTGAATGTTGAGGAAGCAATTTATCAATTCAAGCTGAAGTTGTAAAGCTCAACGGGGATCTACATCAACCGTCCGAAATAAGGTACGAATTGAGATCCTTTAGTGTTGGTTGTTTGATTTCTCTTGCCTATAGGAAAGGTTGATTTCTAGAGTTAAGTGATCTGTTGTGGTACCCCAAGCCATAGGAATTTCTCTCTGTAACATCAGGGTTTGATTTAGGGATTTGATTGCACTGACACCAACCAAAATTTCTAAAAAGCCATTATTTTAGCCCCCAAAAAAGGTGTTGTTGATAGCACCACTTTTCAATTCACTGGTTTATTTAGGGTTTTGATTGCATTGACACTGGTCGAGCTTTCCAAAAAATTGTAATTTAAACATTGAAAAAAAAATGGTGCTACCAGTAGCACCACTTTTCAATTTGAGAGTTGTTTTGATGTTTTTGATGCAAAAATATGAGTTTTTATAGAAATATTTCTCATTTTGAGAATAAAGTTCTCATCAAGTTGTATAATGTGTTGATGATTCACCGAGGACCAAAACAAATTTTGTTGAAGATATTTTATTATCTTATGAATTCCAAGATCAAGACTTGTGTGTTATCATTTCTATTGCAACATCCTCTACCCATTATTACTCAAATCATCATTGTATGTATGACATTATCTTAATTTCTCAAGGGATCAAATTGACAATTATCATGATGAACATTAGCTTTTATGTACTAAATAAAGAGTGTAATATCTTGCTGATTTGATTGTTGTAGAAGTTGAACTCTAACATTTGTTATTTTATTGCTTTGAGATGAAGCATCTCAAAAGATGATGACTTGTAATATATATCTATATATATATATATATATATATATA